>VZRV01008876.1:632523-716595 GCA_013398115.1 Falcunculus frontatus
TTCTTTTATGATCCTGCTTTCTATTTGCTGTAAGAAACATAAAACTGGTATTTCCTAGAGAAACTGAAATCCATTGGAATCTACCAAAGGTACTAGTCAGATACAAGGAATCTGCTGTCCCCAGCCACAACTTTCCCATTAAAGCTGGATAGTAAATATTGGTATCTGGTCATTTGTTACAGATGGGGTCTTACTGAAACCATTTTATCTGAAAGCTTTTATTTATTTGAAGTCTGTCTTTTGAGCTCTTCTAGGTACTAGTAGAGTCTTACAAAGTCAAATTATGCTGAACCCTGCACCTGATAAGACATTAACAGTTTTACACAATTTGGGAGGGGATAGGAAGAGGGCAAAATACAGACTGAGCAAGTATTGTGATTTGGAAGTGCCAAATCCCACAAGATCTCCTCTGATCTCACCAATAACAATCAAGACTATGAGTAAGAAGTAAACCTGCAATCTGTACAATCTGTACAAAGGACACCTGATGCTTTTCATGTTGTCTCCAAGTCCTTGGGAAAGAACAAGCTGCAAGCTGTATAAACTATCCCAACTACATGCAGCTTTAAAAAAAAGTATTTTATACATTATCATATGAAAAATTAGACAAAATGGCCTGCCTTACCAGATTATCAAGCATTCGCATAAGAGCTTCGAACTCCTGTTCACCAATCTGCCATTTTGGATGGGATACAGTACCCTCACCTGCTGGAGACTCAGGGGAACGAGACTTGGCTTTATACTTCCCAGGATCAAGAAGCACTAAGTTGTCAGGTCCACCTGCACTGGCCAGGGTACGTACCTTAAAAACAATAAGGTCATCTTTTAGTTTCTTGTGGGGGATGGGGAGAAAACAACCAAAAAACCCCCTAAAAACTTGGCATAAACCCAGAAGAAATCTAGTTCATTTTAAAGCTAAAAAAATGAATATGCTCGTATAACAGTTGTCTTACATCTTTGAAAATAACTGTTTTAATGGGCAGCATATATCAAGTTGATGGTTTTGATACAATACTGGAATATTGTCAGTGAAACCATTTTTTTTTATTTCCTCCCACAATATAGTGATATCACACATCATTGTGTTAGTTTAGATCAAGAGTTTAACCTGTACAGTATGCAATTATTCATCTGTTTGGAGGTTAATATAGCAGGCTGTATTAGTACATAACATAATAAAGTTCTTACTTGTATTTCACAGGCAAGCACTAGGTTATGAATATAGTAGAAAGCCTCCTCAACAGTCTCTCCAACTGATACTAAGCCATGGTTTCTGAGAATAAGGACCTAGAGAGACATTGAAAGAAAGTTAACACCAGTACATCAAGTATTTTCTTGCTCTTGATTATAGAACATTTGCTACTGATTAAAGAACATGCCTGTCACACAAACACACTGCCCCCCCTCCTTTTTTCTTTAATTCTAGATGTATATACTGACCTTGCTTTTAGGCCCCAAATTTTTCTGAATAACCACCTTTTCTTCATCGTCCACTAAAATACCATGGTAATCATGATAAGCTACTTCCCCTAGAGAAAGTGCTTCAGGTGAAATTGGCAAGAGACCACACTTCATTGCAGAAACCTAAGAAATATTAAAACAACTAACTTAATTTCTTGCAACAGAAAAAGTGAAAAAAATATGCTGATGAGAATTATAATAAAAATACATTTTTATGTATTATATGAATCTATCTCTATGGGTACATACATAGTGGTCTTACACTCCATCCTTAAAAACTCTGGTTTTGATAACTTTTGGATTGGATACAAAAGTCACATTGCTTTTGGGTCTGTCTCCATATGGCTGTTTTTACATGACAGCAACATCAATACAAAAAGACTTAAGAAAAAAACCCCAAGAAACCACCAAACCCCAAAATCAACTGCATCCTTCATTCCTTTCACTCCATTCAGTTACTTCGCCCTCCTGCCCCCATGGCAAAAGAAGAATTTGGTAACACAGATAATTCTGCAGCGCTGAAGATAAAGAATATTTTTTAAAAGGCTACTCTGTAACTCACAATTTTAGGAATTTGATCATTTACCCTCAAAATGGTTGTATTAATCCGGTTAATCAATTAATTAAAAAAAAACCATCAGAATGTGAACACCGAAAGTCACTCTCTCAAAACATTCCAGAGAGGCAGAAATGATTTTTAATCAGTTGCTCCAAAGAGAGATATTGGGAAAGTTTCAAATATTTCAGAAAACCTTGATAAATCGTGCTTTACAAAACCAACAAAATATGCTAAAGCTTTTATGACTCACTGTCAAAAGATCTGGTCTTTTGTGGTAAAGGACACACATAAATGAAACACGTATTTTCCAATGACAGAACTCAATTTACTGTCTGACTGTTCAGGTAACAACTCAGTAAGGATGGGTTCTGATTCAAACAGAACCATATTTGAAGACAGACTAAAAGGCTCTCTGTCCTCCAAAAAGGAAGCAGATCTATGATTACGGGGACCCACCTATTTTCCCTTTGGGAGGGCTGGGGGAACAGGACATAGGACAAACCCGGAAGCAAGCTTACCGCTGCTCCTGCTGGCGTGTGGATATGGACAATGCATTTGACATCAGGTCGAGCTGCATAAATTGCAGAGTGCAATGTAAAACCAGCTTGGTTTACTCCCAAGTTAGTGCTTCCACGATCAACCACATCTCCCTGAATATTGATTTTAACCTGGGAATGAAAAGAATTATATTCATAATCAAGAATTTAAAAATCTGATTTAATTCAGCATCTACCACTGAGGCTCTAAAACTAGGTGGTGAAATTTATATCTGAAATGCCTAATGTTTCCCTCAACAAGCTGGACTCAACAGCCAGCAGCTTTCAAGGGCATGAAGTGATTCACTGTCCAAATGACCCGACAACTCTTTACAGGTAGATCAGCCGGAGGACACGTGGTGGTGAGCATAGGCAAAGAAATCTCTCTGAGTTACCTCAGCAGTACCAAAACCAGCCACGTTCAATAAAATTATTCTAAACATATTATACAAGAGTAAAATATTCTCTAGGATAGAACTTATATATATATATGAATATTTTACAGCTATGTAAATTAGCAATTGCTCACCAGACTAGATGCAGTGACTTCACTATAGAGGAGTCCAAAAGGTACAATGAGGAAATGCTCTTGCTCAGAATTTACTCTGGCCTAAGGATAAAACAAGAGTAAGAGTTACTAGGAAAATTTTATTAAAGCATACAAGAAGACCCCAAACCATCAAAGTCACTTTTACATCCCGATTAGGGAATGAGCAAGTATGCCTATAACACACAATGTGACTTTCATGTATGCTACAACAGATAATCAAAGCACAGCACAGTTAATTAACTCATGTTGAACACAAACAGATGGCAGGTACATGCCAGAATCCTTCAGACTGCTGGAATTTAGTAACCCCTTATATTCTGTTATAATGACAACTCACCCACTATGGATAAAAGGAACAATACTGAGAGAAATGGGGAAAAAAAGTGAATTTTTTTTAGTTGAATGAGTTTACACTTCAACTGTATTTCTACCCTAGTAAGACATAAGGTATGAAATAGAAGGCTGTGAGAAAATGCAAGAATTTGGCCCACAGATCCAAAATATCTTGATGCCCAGAAGGGTTTCATCACTGATGCTGGTTCCTGTGAGACATCTGTGAGCAGTACAGCACACTTTCAGATTTTCTGCCAAGTATCCTGACCTTCACTTACGTTTTTGCTCTCTTGTGTTATTCACACAACCAGGAGTTTATAATACAAAAATAATTTTGGGCATCAAAGCATTCACATCTTGGGATGCATCTCTTAAAACCTGTCCAATGAAAAGTACAGGACATCTAGGTAATTAAGGTGACTCTTGATGGTGAATTTATAGGCTTCCTCAGTTTCACTGGACACATGAGACAACTCCCTACTTTACCATGAGTCTACCCAGCATTTAGGTAGTTTGTATTGTGGGTTTGGGTTTTTTGTTTGCTTGTTGTTTGGGTTTTTTTAATTAAAAGTTATTTATGAGTTTTGCATATCCCTGAGAAGCAGCCAACTTTATGCTGCTTCTGCTTCAAGTCTTCTACTACTTGCAGCATTAAATACACATATACTTTGCTATAGCTCTACTGCGGGGAAAAAAAATTGTTGTGCAGTCATGCAAAAGCTTCTAGCAGAGATCTAGTTTCCTTTAGAACCAGCTGGGAACATGTTACAGCATAAGAGCCTTAAACTAAAGCAGTCAGTTGAAGTTAACCTGTACTTTTATGAATCACCAAAGTAGTTCTCCATTACAGAAGTGTAAATGATCTAGAAAAATCTCTCAGTTATTTATGCAAGACAAAAAACATGTATTATTCAAAATTCCCCAGAAGCTAATAAGAAAGCTCAAATGGAAGACGAACAAGCAGCAAGACTCACAAATCACTTTGCTTTAGGATTGGATCCAAAAACCAGCTCATGCCCTCAAAGCAAACCAAGACCTGGTGAATGATGTCTACCTTCTGTAAACCTGTAATCTCAAATTCTGCCTGACCCTGGAGGCACCCAAGTTTACTCTACATTATTGCACTTGACATGAAAACCCTGGAGGTACCCAAGTGTACTCAACATTATTATACTTGGCATGAAAGCTCTTGATGCTCTGTAATTCTGCTTCTGCATCAGGACTGCAGCAGTCTGAACAATCCTGCATACAGTGATTGATAAAGATCCAAAAAAAGCAACGATACTCCACCCAACTCCCTGATACACCCAGATAGGAACTGTGAGGGTATGAGAGCATATGCCATTCTCCTCTAAAAGGCTTATGACCCTCACAGAAGGCTGTTGTACCTTTTCTCCTACTTCACAAGTGCACCGGCATAAGCTTTTAACTTGAATGCAATCATCCAGTAACTATAGCATCCACTCAAAAAAAAGTGAAAACCTGGAGTCAGACACCAGCACTGCGCAAAGTGGTAGCATTCACCACATTCCAAAGAGGTGTCTTAGTACTACTTAATAAACATAACAACCTTGTTCTATATCAGCTTCTGAAGACATAATTCATCTTTCATTCACCTTCCAGAATGCTGTTCACTGGAGGAGTTTGTAAAAGACAGGAGAACTATGACTTGGGACTGCTGCTGACAAATCAAGAGCTTTCCAGTACCTCTGCCATTTAGAAGTGTCCAAAACACTTTCAGAATCTCATTTTTCAAGTGCTTTGTCTTCCACCTCAACTGGTACCTCCTCTATTGATATCTTCAATGTGCTCCTCCCCAAAGAGAGCAAACTTGAGGCATTCCACCCCAATCATATGCCCTTGCCTCAACCCCTTCCCTTGACATGCTGTTCATCATTACATTTATCTTTTTATTTAAATGTACAAACATTCCCAGGGCTGAACTTTACACTAGAAAGCCATTTCCAAACCTGCTTGCCTAGTAATCTTTTCATTGCATTAATGTCCCTTTTACAAAATCAATTCTCCTGTCACGTATGAAAAATCTGGGGGTGGCACAGAGTTGTTTACAAGAACCATTATGTTGGATATGTTCCCTTACAAAAGGAACCAAATGATCTAACCAACACTGTGCCTTGATCCTATGCCTGCACATACCATTTATCATCTTCATCAAACAAATAACATGCCTTGAAATCTCAAAAAGCTGTAAAAACAAGACTACTATATTTCATTCCAACTGCAACTAGAAGAACTGAAAATACATAAAGGACAACCTCTACTATGTAGAATAAAAAACAATTCAGCTCTGTTAGGACAACAATTGACGGGGCTGCACACCACAGCTGTGACTTTACTCATGAGATTCATGTTGATCATTCTTCTGGCGTATAAAACCTCCTTGATTTGACCTCCTTGTCATTATTTTTATGGATGCCAGTGATTATTCAGTCACAAGGAAAATTGTTGGCACGCTGCATTAAGCTGAGTAGCTCGCGCATGTTCAGAAACGCTGGTACCCGAATTACAAAATTCAGCGGAATGGCTAAGAAGATATTTTAGTACTTAGCAAAAAAAGCAAGAAAACTAAGAAAAGACCTTGTAGAATAATAAACACAATTATTCAAAGCTTTTGAGACACTAAAAGATTGAATCTTTCAGGAGTCTTAATTTCATCCTGAGAATTTTCATGTACACTCTCTTAAGACTCTATTCAGACTGTGGTAGCTGACATCCAAGCTGAGATGCAATGACAAATCTCTTTACTGTTCTACTGCTTTCAATACCACTTTGCTCTTCTCACACACAAAGAGAAAATGACAGATAGGAGAGGAAAGCAATTCTCTTGTATGTTAAAACAATTGGTTCAGTTATTTGTTGATTCAATACTCACTGTTATATGATTGTAAATAAGCTGAGACCAGCCAAAAAGATCTGCTAATCTGTAGAAAGCTGCCAATTTACATCGTAACAACTTCTCCCCTTTTTCATAAGCGATGGAATCTGACCCTCTCAGATCATTCACTGGTGTTACCATGCCAAGACCTGAAGAGGAGAAAGGGTAAAAAAGCACAAGGCGGGTTGCGTTCAGCATTAGTTCAGACCTAGCAACATGCACCACTCTTATAGTGGTTGCTCTTACTGGTTTATACGAACATATCAACCTAAGAAATGGACAGCAATTTTTCATTCCTATAATGTTATAATTTATATTACACAAATATAGTGACAATCTTGAGCAAGGTTATTCAGCTTTGGTAGACTCAACATTCATTTCCTTCCCTACTATAAAATTAGTGCTAATGTCACAGTGCATTCCTTAGCAAAATATTTTTTTCCTCTCTCAAACCAATGATTGTTTGTAAAATACATCTTCATTGTTAGAAGAAAAATGTAATCCCAAATATTCCACTTTTTGAGATACAGCTATTCCTGACAAGGAGAATAACAGACCTAAAAAGACGCACACAGGTTCATTTAATTAAGAAAAATGAAGTACAAACTAGACAGAGGAAGATTACGGTAAATAATACAAACACAGTAGTTCCAGTTACAGTGCAATTAGAAATGTGGTTAAAAGTAACTGTGAAAAAACAGAACCAGGCCATGCCACAGTCAAAACTAAAGATCTATTTTGGAGCATAGGCAAGGATTTATTTTATCTCAACACAAAACCTGTGTGTACATGCATTCACGCGTTCTGAGTTTTTTCCTTCTTTGTTTTGCTAGCTGATGTTTCTTGTCTAAAGCTTTACTTCACAGGAGAAAGCTGCAAACAGTATTTCAATGACAAAAATAGTTTCTAAACACCTTCACTGTTACCAGACTACTAACGAGTGTTTTATTTTCCTCCACACAAACCATGTGGTAATTACCAATATTTAAATATATAAAATTTTTAATAGCACTGACTTATCAGGCTTATTTTTCAATTAAGATACCGTCCTTGAAATAGCTTTTGATATAAATTATATACATGAATCACATTGCATACCACTGTGGCATTTAAAAACTAATCAATTCAGGTGTTCAGTGTTTGTGTGAGCAGAACAGGATAGCATTTGAACTTCACAGTACTTTTTATTTCATTCACACTGCCTTCATTTTAAGCCTTCTGAGAAAAGAAAAAAATTAATTCAGCTCTGATCACTGAAGGTGCACTCACTCATGTTTAACGCAGCCATTCCGCCTTGAGGTGCTGCAGGGTAGACATTTGGTACGTGCGTTGTCATGAAATCTGCAATCTGCTGTAAAGCCAATAAACCTGTTGGGTTCTTCCCCTTCTTAAACTGTTCCTGGATCATGGATTCCAATTCTTCACAAAAGGCCTAGTAACAAGACATTGCCTGTTGTAATGCATGTTTAAATGAACTTCAGCCTTTCATACACAGCTTCTACTTAGCACTTGATGGAACCATCCTACACCTCTTCTGAAAAACACCTCAGGGCAGAATTACTGGTGCATACTGTAACTTCAAAACATTGCTCTCTGCAGCTCCAATGATATGAGTCACTTGGGGCTTTTTCAATGGAAATTCCAGCATTCTCTCTTCAAGTAACACCAAAAGGCTTTGAGCCTGCTAATATGAATTTCTGGAAGGAGGACAATGTACAATTGACTTGAACACAAAATGTGAAAGGAAAAGTAGTAGAACTAGAAAAGAAAATCTGTCACTGTGGCTCACAGGGAACTGAGAGCCAAGAAGGCATCCAGGAACACAGAAAACAATGAACATTAAATTTTTAAAACCAGTTCAGATGAGGGGTTGTTTACATTTTTCCTGGGATTTTTTTGTTTGGGTTTTTTTTAAATACTTTAACTTGGAAGGAAGAAAACAAGAGTTTTTACTACCGCTGATAGCTCCTGCTTTTGACAAGAACACTGGAATTTGTACCGAAAGAGAACTACTGCAATCATTAAGTGATTACTTTCTTATTAAGTGATTTATTAACGTTTTCATAAATAAAATGGGTTGACTTAATAGAAGAATTGTGAATGCACCACCACATCCCTATTCCAAACGAAGTTATGTCATGTAATGTTTTGTATCTAAAGTCACCCACTAGTTATTACAAAAGGAACAAATGTCATGAGGGAAATTTTGTTTGTGTACTTTCTCCCCAAGGGAACATCTTCAATATTAAATGTCAATCATTCATATTTCATTATTGTGCACCTTTTCAGAAGGAGATATATAAAAATATTTCGTATGTCCAAATCCCAAAAGAAAAACTGAGTACAGGACAGACCTGCCTTGTATAAACTACTCTTAAGAGAGTTACATTTAAACGAATACATGAAACCAGTGAAAAAATGTCTTACAAGGATTAGGTGGAAAATATGAAAAAAATGTCAATGATTATATAGAGAATTCTGGAAGCCAGACTGAAGAGCTGCTTCACGAGTAGACCATAAAAATTCAAACAGATAGCATGAGGAAAATATCAGGAAAGGCGAACAAGAAAAAAGAACAAATGGATCTAAGATACCACAAAATTCTCCAATTCTGTACTGCTAGTGAAAATAAGGACATGAAATTTGTTGCTTTAAAGAAGAAGCATTTTCTTTTCTTACCGGGCTTTGAAGAATCATGGAGACTCTCTTCTTCTGCTCCATCATGTTAAAATCCTGGCGAAGGTCAGGTGCCATATTTCTCTCTCTCAAATATTCTGGATTATTTTCATCAACTCGATCAAAATACCTCTCTTTATGAGGGGCTGTTGTTGGAGGTGGTGAAGTCACCACCCCGACACCAGAATCACCATTCATAGCACAGTTTTAAGGAACCTATGAAGAAGGACAGAGAAGAGGAATAAATAAATCAAGCAGGGAAATAATCATGAAATTCTCATGTGTTTCTACTTTCAAATTAATAGTTTAAATCCATCTAAAATTAGCATGTCTCCCCAAATGAGAAACCATGTTTGTGCAAGTGGATAGCAACATTCTAGAGTAGGAAAAAGGATTTTAATACACAAGATCAGAAAAGTAGGCTAACGTATGTGAAAAGTCCAATATGCTGCCGATGTTCATGTAACTCAAAAGTAAAACGAGAGCTCCCATTTAAACTAATTTCTTTAAGCTGTCTGGCCAGACTGATTTTTAGAAGCATGGAAGTCCTTCAAACCTTCTCAGAGACAATGACAGAAGTTCCAGACACGAGGTCTAAACTCATTGGTTTGGGGCTTTTGCCTTTTCATTTCTTCTTAAATTGTTAAAGCAGACATAAGAAAAAGAATATTGCATAAATCAGAAATTAAATCATCACTGAAAGTAGTGTATTACACATGTTCATTAATACGAAGAATCAGCCCCACCAAAACATGCTTGGACCGCCAACACATCTCTGGATACAAACTCAGAAATCCTGATTTTGCAACCTGAAGTGTGCTTTTCACATTTATTTTAGGTCCATTCAATAACATGCACATCACTACATTAGCATGTGGTTTTTGGAATCTGGAAAGCACAGACACACACATCCCCCACTCCCTGGCCAGGGTTCTCTTCAGTTTTACATGTTGTAGTCAGCAACTGCCTGTATCTACCAGAAAGGCTGAAAGCTCAGCCAGTATTGCTCATACACACCTCCTTCTTCCACTCACAAGAATTCCTTTGTGTAACATTATCCCAGTTTTCTGGGCACAGTATTACAACCCTCATTCCAAAATTCTTCTCGGAAGAATTTTGAAGCCTTCCACTGAAAAGACAGTTCAATTAAGCCACCCTCGCAACACTTTGAGATTCAAGCCTCCAATTCCTGGTCATCTGACATACCAAATTACAACTAAGTAGAAAAGACTGTATATATCTTAAGTAATCATTTATCATCTACATCTATAATTAGTAAGTTTTTATATATGTCTCCATTCTTCTGCCATTTTTAGTTTTTTCTCAAGGACTCATCTTAAACTGCTTTTAATTTGCCTAGTAATTTATCTGCATGCTTATTAGCTAAAACCACTTCAGATGTGGATGCACACAGAAAAGGCAAGTTTACATAAATTTTGAAATGCAGATTATGTTAAGCAAAATCATTGCAATGAAGAAAATTATCTACTTCAAGCCTCCAGAATTAGCAGATTTCATCCTCTCTAATTCTTACATTAGGAAAGAAGTTTCAAAATTCAACTTGTTTCTTATATCAGGATGAACAAACCACTGAACTGAGACAGCTGAACACCATGGGCAAAATAGTCTTTTCTTTGACTGCAGAATAGGATACTACTACGAAAATCTCTGTTAGCACTTAAACGCTCACTGATTTCCACCTACTGAGTTACTAAATAAACACACTAAGACACCTCTGCAGTGTTTAAAATATTTCATTTTAGACTTCAAACATCACGGTCGTCTGTTCTCTTCTCTAAAGCTCATACACGTATCTTTATTCTTTAAATTGCTCACTTTCCTTCACCCATGGAGAAATACAGGGTACAGCAAGAATAATGCTTTTATCCACAAGGAAAACCGCTTAAGGTATTAGACCTAGGAAATTTTAAGCAGGTGAAGGTACAGCGAAGTAGACACCTCTCCTCTGGCAGCTTCAGATGCCTAATACACTGGTTTTAAGTTCTCTTCCTCCTCACAACCTCTAGCCTGCACCATCTGCCACCTCCTTCCTTGAAAATGCTTTTGAAGGCCTGCTAACAGTTTTTACAACCTTCTGAGCTCTAGCAGTCATACTACTGCCTCTGCATCCAGGACTTTGTTGAAAAACAAGTTTGCAGACCCAAACATATGCCTTACTCTCTTACAGTAACAGCTCACTTGGCCAAATCAAAGTCTGAACTTCAGCGGCCTCTGCTTATCAAAAAAAATCTGGGAGTTTAGAAACAGCACAATGGCAAGTGAAGACAATTGGAACCACTTAAGTGGTTCAGACTTTATACTGCACTCTACTGAGCACAGCCACAAATGTCTTTACTTAAAAGCAAAGCATAGGAAAACGAAGAAGTTTGAGCTTACCACCAGCAGACAACAGCCCGCCCCTGCCTGCTGAGACATTCAATGTTCAGGCTATGTCTGTCATGTTGTTTATGTGCATGCACAATCTTATTTAAATTAAACTGTACACACATCTGCAAATGTAATTTTGCATTTAATTATTTACACTAATTCCATCTTACTTTCAGAGTACCAAAATGTATTTCCAAATGAATGACACACAATTTATTCACTGTTTCCTACTCACATTGGAGAGAAGCTGGTCCCTAACAGCCTGCATAGGGAACATTAAAACGGGATCACAGTGTCTTGCCAAAGTTGCATTAGTCCTCCATTCAAGTACAAGATGGCATTCAAGAAGGTCTTGGGAAGCTATTACTTCACCACTATGTAGTGGCAATAATTTCAAATGAAAATCAATGTTTACCATTCAGTGATCATTTTATATCTACAGTTAAATATCTGTTTCATAGCTCAGTTTTGCAGACACCCAAAATTATTGGCATCTCCCCAGCAAGGTCTAAAAATTAATTGTTTTAACATAACTGTAATAATAATTGCTTGTTTTAATGGCTGTCAGCTACTGATGTTAAAGGGATCGACTTTCGAACTAGAAGCAGACATCTCGACAACACTTTGCAAAGCCACTGAAATTTATTTATGAATTTCCTTGAAAGACCCTTTGGGAGCAAGGCATGATGAACTCTCCAGTAAGATCTTCAGTAATATGAATACCAATAAATAAATAAAATGAATCTGAACAGTGAAGCTGAACACATCATGGGGAATGGCCAGTGGTTCTATAAACTGGAAAGTCACACTGAAAATCACAACAGGCTGCCCGGGCCATTAAAAAACAAAACAAAACAAAACAAAAAAACCCAAACAAATAAAATAAAATAAATTCTAAAAAAAATAAATAAAAAACCAACGAAAACCACCCCTACTGTCTTCACACCCACAACACTTCAGTACAGACAGTTTCTTTCTGATGTAGTGCACTACAGCCCCCCAGTAAGATAAGCGGTAATGCCAGCGGACTTTCTGCCAAGATAAGTGTTTCTTTGTGAGAACCTGCTCTAACACAACTGTGTCAGAAAAAGCCACACCCTTAACTGAAAAAGCCATGGCTGGAAAATGTAAGTGCACAGAAAAAAACCTTCTGCCAAAAGCAGTTATTGTCAAATACAGACAGACAGAGGGAACAGCATCTATTACTACGGGGAGCGAAGGAAAATAAACAGCTGTGATAAAATCCAAACAGCACCTTATAGTAACAAACAATTACATCCATTCTTCTAATACTTATGTACCTGCGGTGGTCAATGGACCAGCACATCAAATGAGTGCCAGCAGCCAGCTCACAGCACAATGTATTTATCACGGGGCATGTGGACGTGCGAGCAACTGCTGTAAAAAGGTTGGTTGTGAAATGCTTTTAGGAAAACAGGTTTATAAAATTTATAGCTCATTTACAGGTACTGAGCACTGTTTACAAAAAACATTCTGAAACTGGTATTAGTATTTCAGGTTACTTTTATTATTCAAAATCCCCTTCCTCCCCATTCTTCTCTAACCCAACAGTTCCATTAAAGGATTCGCCTACGAGGAATGTTACAGAATTGTGCTACAGAGTTTGATTTAAACAAAAGAATAAAGTTTTAGAACAGAAAGACTGTAAAATATTTCACATTAACATCCACAAAGAAGAAAAATCTTATTTCTTTTAAGCAACTTGCATTCCTCAGTACTCAGACGATGGATATATAGCCAAAGAAATTTAAACAGGTAAGACAGTGAATAATATTCAATAAGAATCTACAATAAGTTAAGGGTACATAAAAACCTCACCCTGAAATCTGAAAATTTATGTAACTAAAAACCCCAAAATTGATTTGGGTTGGGATCTTATTGTAGATAACAAACATATATAAAACTTTAAAATTAAACTCATTTTGATACATGGATGTCAGGACAGATGTAAGTACTTATGCCTTTGATAGCTTATAGGTTCAGTGTTTCTAACCAAACCATCATAGTGAATATTATGTGAACACTGGGAGTACTTTAAATATCTCACAGTATGTACGCTAGCAGGGACCAGCTAACTACGTTTCTTGGGAAAAAAAAAAGAAAAAGTTTTGCAATCATTTAAAAGTTGGTTTTGTTTTGTAATAAGCTGTAATGGGTTATTTTTTGCTGCTCCACACCCTGAGGAAATTGTTTTTTACTAGGGCTGCAGCCAATGGAATTTGAGCTAAAGGCTCCCTGCCACCAAAGGACTGAGCACAGCTCTCCACACCAACACAGCTTTAAGTCTGCTGAGGCCAAGTCAGAATAAAAATACACTCTGAGAAGCAGGAAGAAGGTTGTGACAAAGTGACAAGGAAACATAAGACTTCTAAAAAAAATTCAAAATACAGTGCCACTTCACAAGACAGCACACGCAAAAAACCATACTATAATTTGGGGGTTGTTTTGAGTTTCGGAGAGTTATCTGATCAAAATCTTTAAAAAGCAAGTTATCTCAGAGAGGAAAAAAACCAAACCAAAACAAAATGAATACCCCAAACCTGCTCTCTTCTTGGTAGCTTACAGTTTGTACAAACTAACACACAAGCAGAACACCTGTACGGGACCTTGTGCCAAGTCTGCAAATTAAATGAGCAGCAAACTTCTTAGCTGCTGATACATTCCCAGTCACCACCACCAAAGATCAGGGGCACTCAGTTCCAGAACATGTCACTTTTGAGACCTATTCTGACTATGATACAGTAATTTGTTTTGTATCCATTTTTTTCCGACAGTTCTTTCAACAAGTTATTTCCACTCACACCAGAACTATGCCACTACATCTAACAGAGGTGAAAACACATTCGACAAGAAGTTACTGGGGAAGGAACAAGGGGGTAGCAAAACAAAATCTATCCCATTGTGCAATCAGCCGTCTTTGAGGAGTAAAAGTTACCTAAAAATCCCAAGCAAGTGACAGGTCAGGCAGTGTGCAGGTAGGGAGAGGGAGGGAAGCGAGCTCTGTTTTGGATGCAAACACAATAGGACAGGGAAAAAAATGCAAAAGAGTCATTTTATGGCCCAGGAAAGAGTTGGGGGATGCAGAAAGCTACAGAGCTGAAATTATTTCATGGGGAAGTCATGAGGTGACAGGAGGGAGGAAGAGGAAAAGAATGAGTCAGGAAGCACTGGGGTGGGGCAGAAAAAACCTGAGAGGTAAGTGAGCCACTGCACACAGAGTGAAAATTAAGTGGGTGGGAAGACAACCAAGGACGCAAGGAAGCAGAACATCTATCTACAGAAAAAAAGGTTTCATTATCACTCGGTGTCTGCAAAAAAATTTAAAAGATTGCACTGCTAGCACTTCACTCAATATTCTGATACCTTCTGTATTTTTTTCTGATTTTCCCTTACTTTAGAATAACATTTGCCAAACTTTCTCCTTAAAAAATTAATATAACTATAATAGGGAAATTATTTACGATTTGCACTACAATTTCCATCCTATTCAGTGACAGCATTTTGGCACCATTGACACTGGATTTGTTCTTGCCATTTCAAATGTTTCCGACTGAACTTTTAAAAGGAAAAGCTGGCATTATCTTTGGAAGTCAAAGAACAAAGAAAGTAAATCATGACTGTACTTCTTACTAGACAACGTACTCAATACCCTGAACAATTATATTATTTTTTAGCAAATGTTCCCAAGCTTACGCATCTTCAGAATTTCCTCTGCTCTTTTTTTTCAAACAGGAAGAGACTATTTCATGAACAAGAACAGTTATTTATCTTATATTGAATGCAGGCACCCTCATTCTGCTTTTTAACAGAGATAATGCAAGTTAAATATGGGACTCTAAACTTGAGAAAAATCCAACAATAAGTTTATATGGCCAAAAGGATTGCATTTTATATTTGTAATATCATGCTTTAGTGCCTATGACAATAGTTCAAGAAGCAAACTATGTTAGAGAACAAGGAAACAAAAAAGACCAATTCTATTTGAAAGCCACAGACTGCTTAAGCAATTATTTCCTATTTTCACCTTCTTTAAAACACTGAAATCAGAGGCCTAGCACAGTGGGAAGTGAGTGATCTCATGGTTACATAAAAAAAAACAGGCTAAGCTGCTGTGTTAAGAGAACATTTAAGGAGCCCCCATGATAACTGCATCAGGTTCTAAAACAACGCAATTGCTGTCTAGCTTTCCCAAAGCCCAATGAAGCAGGTGGTTGGGAAAAGCCAGAGCAGTTTTACAACAGACAAATCGTGCCAGACCAATCTGACCACCTGCAACAAAATAACAGTTTCTGTCAACGTAGGGACAGCAGTAGATACTGTTTAACAGACTTCAGCAAAGCATTTGACACTGTTTCCCACAGCCTTCTCCTGGACAAACAAAGATTATCAGATGGTGGCCTGCCAAATGGGCAGGAAACTGGCCCACAGGGTGCACTCAGAAGGTGTTGGTCAATGGTTTTAACTCCGGCTGGCAGCCTGTCACAAGTGGGGGATCCCCAGAAAATGATGGTGGGACTCACACTTTTCAACATCACCACAAATAATCTGGATGACAAGACTGTGAGCACCATCACCAGGTTCACTGATGACACCACACTGGGTGGTGAGGTGGATGGGTCAGAAGGGAGGGCAATCTCACAGACCAGGACAGGCTGGGAGAGCTGGCAAGAAGAGTGCAGAGTTTAACAGAGATAAGTGCAAGGTCCTGCAGCAGCGATGACACCAAAGAGCCTGGCACAGGCTGAGATGCTTTGCTGAGGGGGAGCTGGGGGTCCTGGTGGACAACAAGCTGAACAGGAGTCAGCAGTGAAGCTGCTGCAGCAATGAAGGCAAATCAGATGCTGGGATGCACCCACAGGGGCACCACTAGCACGGATGAGAGATGTGACCATCCCAAACTACCAAGAGCTTGTCAGGCCACACCTGGAGTACTCCTGTGTCCAGTTGTGGTCTCCACAGTTCAAGAAAAGGAACAGACAGACTGGAGAGGGTCAAAATGAAAGCCATGAAGATGATCAAATACTGTAGAACCCACTCTGTGAGAAAAGCCTAAAGGAGTTAGGTCCTTTCTCCCTGAAGAAGAGAATGCTCGGGGGGGGACTTTGTCACACTTTTCCAGTATTTAAAGGCTAGCTAAAAAATGGACGGAGGCTCTCTCTTCACAAGGAGCCACATGGAGAGGACACAGGGCAACAGGTGCAATTTGCACCAGAAAAGATTTCATCTTGATAAATGAAAGACATTTCTTACACTGAGAACAATCACTAGAATGATCTTCCCAGGAAAATAGTGGAATCCCCATCAGCTGGAGCTATTCAAGACACAAATGGGCAGGGTGTTGGATAATCCCATCTAGGCTCCCTTTTCCACAAAATTTTGGCTCAAATGATCCTTTGAGATCCTTTTTAACCTGGCCTGTTGTATGTTCTGTGATTCTACTTAGCATAAGCCCACCTAAGATTTATGCCAGAATTTAGGTGGGCAGATTCAGCTGGGATATTTGTTAAAGATAGCTGTCTAAATTCTGCAGAAGTTTCAGTATATATGGGTCAGAATTCAAATTCAGTCCTTGCAAACAAAAGAGGAGAAAAGTCAGCATTAAAACCAATAAAAAAAGCTAAAACAGAGAGAGGTTATTTCCCTGATTTTAATAAAGGATTTAAAAGGCCAAAATTATCAAACTTTTAGAAACTGTAATCATTTAACTCTCCTCCCTGACCTGGAAAAGCATTGTATCCCTGAGATTGGACACTGCAGGAAGCTGAGAATGATGCACAAGGAGGAACAGGGCAGCACACTGTGCTGTTCCTCCCCTCACTGGAAAGTACAGTTGCAGCCTATGCTCACCATTGAAACAATTATCATGTTAAAACCCTTACATGATTTATTAATTTATGACGGAAAGATCAAATTTCCAACTAACAGCTCATTCAAAGCTAATTAAAAATGGTAAGGATTCCAAATCTAAAAATTAAAATTAAGATTAAAAAAATAGATTTAAAAAAACTCTCTTATGGTTAGCTCTTATAAGTTACGGTTAACTTACATCTCCTATTGACAAGGTCCCTGGTTTCTTCCCAGCCTTTTAACTTCCCTTCCCCTCTTCCAATCCTTTCCTTCTCCAGTCTTCCTGCTAAGTAGTTTAAACAACTAACAACAGAATTGCCATTTCTAGCCTCAAAAGATTTTGTGAAAAACTAACAGTTTCAAACCTACTTATTACCTCAACATCAAAATTATCTTACTTTCACTTCTTTGACTCAGTGACTTAATCTACTGGTTCCATACACTTCTCATACAGCATTTCCAGAAGTGTCCAATACCTAAACTCATGAAAGATTAGGGAAAGTGATAACAAAAACAATAACAAAATGTCACACTGTTTATAAAACACAAAGGAACTCTCTATGTAAATATCTTAAACCACAGACACCTTAAGCTTTTCTGCTGAAACTCTAACAGCTTCACAAATGTATCACAAAATTTGCATGCAAATGACAAAACAAGAATTTCACCAGTGTCTTTTGCATTTCTCCAGGACCAGTGTGCAAGCATGAATTCTGCAAACTCATCATATATTTTTCCATTGATTCTTATCAGAGGAGCCCCAGTGGTGGTTGAGGCAGTAGAGACACTTCTCCATTCCACTGCTTCAGTATCTATTACCTCCAGAAATAATTCTTTACAGTTCAGTGAAAAACATGGGCTTCAGTGTTATGGTTCAGAGCAGTACCATGGTTTTCAGAGAAATTTATTTTATGAAGCTACTCCAACACTGAGATTAAAACCTGCACATCGAACCTCAACTTAAAGAGCCCCCCAATTGAGTCCTCGTAATTACACTGCCAAATACCACTGAAGCTGATTTGCCTGCAGATTTATTTCAGAAATCTGATTCCCAATTCAAGTAAGTCTCCTGATTCTGTGGTTTTTACTTAATGATAGTTGAATATCACAAAACTCAATTTAATAGAGCTAATGCAAAGGAGTACTAATAAAGACAAACTATGCCAGAATTACTCAATGCTGAAAAGGCAAAATTAGAAGCAAATTTAGGAACTGTCATAGATCACAGAAATTGCAAAGATTATGCTGTGGCCAGGTGTTCTACCGTAGTAGTAAAATAAAAGAAAAAACAGAAGTAGAAAAAGAACCTTCCCTAACTTTAAAAAAAACACTGCTAGAATATTGTTTCACCCGCTTCAATAATAGACATGAAATAATCAGAGTTCACTGAAGGGTTACAAAAATGATCTGGAGAGTAGAAGTGTAACTTACAGGATCAGTAGCTTGATATATTTGGTGAACCAGAAAGATTAACTGGTCACAGAGGTGACAGGGCCTTTCAGTCCTGCTAACAAAAGTATGGAGACATTTTAACACTTGAGAGTGAATAACAAACACATTTTCCCTTGAACAAAGATGGAAATTTCCTAACCACGTATATACAATACTGAGTCAATAACTTTGCTTTAAAAAACCTTTGTAAAACACACATTTTAATACAACTTCCAGGATACCTTCTACTACCTATCTGCACTGACATCAGAGTCTGCTCTGAAATCTATGAACCTGCCCTTCCTTTTCAGGCTTTGGGAAAATAACTTCCACAAGCACAATATGTTCATGTTATTTGCAGCTTCCAATGCATTTCCAGTTTTCCAACACCTTTTTTTTTATAGCACCTTCCTCTGCTGGTAGGTTGGTGACAGCTGGAGACTGAATGTCAGACTCAAGAGACAGAACCAAAAATCCTCCTTAGTCCTTCTCCTACGCTCAGGTCAAACTGATCAGACTTGCTATTGGGACAAATTTTCTGTCAGAACAGGTAGAATATCTCTCACTACTTTTTAATGACCTTCAGTAGCACAAAATGCAAACTCCTGAATCATTCAGGCATACCTTACCTGAAAAAATTCAGCTACAAAACCTACAAAAGTTCCAGAATACCTTAGCAGGTCTGACTGGCTTCTTTGATGCATTCAGCAGTTTACTCCATGGAAACTGACTAGGCTCAGGTTAATGTTTTTTAAATGTAAGTTTAACAGCCTGTAGAATAAAAAGGGTTGCACTGGAGACGCTGTCACCCTATGCCTTATTGACAATCTGTTGAACAGAAAACATTGCTGCCAAGTATTTTTCCAGCCTGCTTTACTAGGACAATAAAATTCACCATTGATGTCACAGAGACTCAGCTACACACACTGAACAGTACTGCACAAGAGTGAGTCAAGTCACTAATTTACACTTTCATCCTCTACTTGTGCAGAAAATATCTGAGACCAACACAATGTAAAATTAAAACATTTTCACACTATTAAAATTCATGGATGGTAGCAGCAGTGCCAGAAAATAAAAGGATTTTTTTTTTTTGCCATCAGGGTCACGGGTCGATACATATAAAGAGGTTTAACCCAAATACTGATTATTTTTAGGTTTCTCTGAACCCACATACACTTCCCAAGCCTCACACCAAACACATCAATAAGCCACTGCCCTGAGATTTTTGAACACAGGTCAAATCAGATCACCAGCTTTCCAAGGGCAGGGCCCCAGCTTTATCCAAGAAGTAAAGCTTGATCAGCATGTCTGACCCGAAAATGAACACTGGCCCTAAAGTGAACTTATAAAAGCTGCTAGGCTTCCAATTCCAAGACTGGATTTGTAAAAAAAACACAAATGTACACATAAGTTTCTTAAAGAGTCACCAATGTACTGAAGCAAAATTAGATGCTTAATTTGTCAATGTAATTATCAGGTAAGAAAATGTCCATAATTTCCATATACAAACATTTGGAATCATATTTTACTAGGAAACAACACACTTAAAGCCACGATAGTCCCCATATTCTATAAGATACTCCACACAGCCCCCAGAAGGAAAGCCATCTGCACTTACCAGAGAACAGTCCACTGCTGCTTCACAGAACAGCAGCTTTAGAGAGATGTGCAGTGGTTGCACTGGTGGCTTTAGGCAGAAATGAGAACTAGCTCAGGACCTGTGATTGAGGGCAAGGTTTTACCTTGTCCACCATAAACTCAGGGGGTGCTTCTGACACAGCAGTTCAAGAGGAAGAGGACACAGCACAGGCTCTTCCCCACAGCAGCGGGGAGGCTGCAGCGCTGCATGAGAACTGTGGAGTTCACAAGAGGCTTTAGCAGAAGGCAGAAGACTCCAGAGCTCCTTTGAACACAGCACACAGTATCAGTTTCAAGTTGTCTAAAACATGCTGCTGTAGGTGCAGTGACGAGGTAAGGAAAAGCTTTCTCCTTCCCTCAAGATTTTCTTTTGACCTCAAGGCTCAGCAAAATAAGCAAAATGAGCAAGGCCCCTTCACTATGCAATATAACCACAGTAGCACTGTTTCACTTTACCCATAAGGTTTTACAAGTAAATTTTTCTGATGGTATTACCCAGCACTCCCCTTCTTTTAAATAAAGGAGACTGGACATTCTAAAATAAGATGTGAAAATCTAATTTCATTTAAACACTTGCTGGGTTTTTCAGAAAGGTCATACTAGATCACTGTCTGCAGAAAAAACAAATCCCATACATACACTCAATGCTATCATAGATACAAAAAATCCTTAAAAATTTATGTTTAAAATGTAAAATAACTTTAATGCTCACCACTGTCAAACCTTTCAAAAAGCACTGTGACTAGCAAAAGCTCCTACAAATGACAGAAGAACTTAAAACTCATTTTTCAACAGGAACAGATACTTCTCTGATACTTTAAAAATGCAAGAAATTTCAGTAACTTTATTCACATCTAAAATATCAGTATCCTGATGTATAAAGGATCAGCTGAATGCAGCAGTGCATAGGCAAAGTGGCCCCATTTTGGCCAGGATCCAGTTATTTTCACGGAGACTGAATAGCAAGGGATGAGATTTCTGAAGCATGTTGGCAATGAACACAACAAAGTCATTTAACCCTTTGAACTGTTCTGCAACAATAACTTCTTCCAGAACAGCTGGATGACATTTGGTATCTTTATTTATTTACAGGGGAGAGAAAAGTAGTTAAGACTCTTTTTCCCTCAGTTACATATAAATAGTAAAAACACAGCCTTAGACTTGTTAAAGCTATGATTTCACTTTACGGAAGTATGAGAGCTATTTTATGGGTTTGGTTGGGTTTTTTTACTTACTCATTTGGGTACTACACTCTGGAACAGAAGATGCCCTGGGATAAACTCTTAAACTGATCAGATACAAAAGCCTCAAACCAGGTCATTTTAGTTTTAAATAAAATTGCATTGACAGTGTTAGAGCAAATTTAAAAGTACTGTATTCCAAGGGTTCAAGTCAGCCATAGAATTTATGACAGACTGTAAAGGACAACTTTACACATGACAGTCTGAGTATACAAGCTCCACAGAGCAGTAGCAGCAAAGGTGGCTTGCCAGAATCCCTCTGAACTGCCTATGGACATATAGGAACAAAGGCACCAAGGCCCAGCTTGTTTATCTCCTCTCTAATACGGAAAATGCCACACTTAAATGAAATATTTCCCATTTATTATTACTGTTAGGAAGCTGAAGAGGGAATGTTTAAAAAAGGTGAGTAGGAAAAGATTCCCTATGGGGGGTTTTATCCACAAGACATCTAAATATGAGTCTAGACTTATTGGATTTCAATAAATAAAGAGTGAAGTTTTGGGGTATTTTTTAATCAAGAAAGTCTGCTAACAAATTGAAATTATAAAATTCAAGCACATGAATTGCTAGATTCTGCTTTTCAGTTTACTCTGATTGTGGGTTTTACGAAAGAGTTCTGCAAGAAGGACTGCAAAATTTAGAATATTCTACTTCATTTTCTCCATTCACCAGAAACTATTAAATCTTCATAACAGCTCTTACTTATGCTCTTACACATCCTGATTTCAAGACAAGACATTTTTAGTCAAGCAAGGGCAAACAAAAAGTTTTACAAATCAGTTTTGCTTTCCAGGCTGAAAAATATTGGTATGTTTCCTACATATTACAATAAGGAACAGTGTCACTAAAGTTAGATTGTACTAAACGATAGCTAATTTTGTAATGGTAAGGCATCAAAATCATTATCTCTGCTTGTGTGTTCTCTGGTTCTGCTCTGAGAGACACAGTCTTGGAAAAAAATAAAAGCAACTTGCCTATCCATCGACAGTGATAATTAGCTTTCAGAGAATTTGACTCTCTTTTTTTAAGACCTTTTTTTTTTTTTTTTAAGATCTTATACTTCATGATGCAATTTTTACTAGAATCAGAGATAGACTAAACCTATCCTTTTTTATACAATATCCCGTTCTGTTGATAGACTTGTTAAGCAGGGACATCATAAATCTTAAGTATATTCTGGCAGGATTTTTTGCTACTCAAAATTATGTAATAATCTCTCATCATCAAATTTAAGAATTACATTAATTTCCTTATGTTTTTCAGGACATGTTAATAAAGTTATAAAGAATTAGTGTAGCTGTTCCAAAAGATTAGGAGAACACAAAGAAGGATGAAGAGGCTAAGTACCAGAATGTGCCACCACTTGGCAATTGCCAGAAAGAGAAATTCAAGTTTCTTGACAAATTCCTGACTGATTCACCTATAACTTTGGAGATCCTACAGCACATGCCTCACAAGTAAAAACCCTTCATTATTATGAGACTGGTTAGTTGAGATTTTTGAGATGGAACTAAACCCAAATATTCATTACTAGATGCATGAATTCTGTCATTTTTTTCTGGCAGAGTATCCAAGTAACTCAGAACTTGCTACATGATTAGAGAGTATGCAGGCATTATGCTGGAACCAGCGACTTTGATATATAAGCAGCACAAATGTTGTAGATGGGCACGTTACCAGTTCAAGCGAGAAGACAGTGAATCAAGGTACGTAAATAAGGTAGAAGCTTAATACAAAGACTAGAGAATTCAAGCAGGCTTGAATCAGGCGGATGAAGGCAGCAGAGACGTTGAATTTTTCATTACTTTCTCCTTCACGTTCAACTTGGGCTTTTCTAAGCGGCATCCCCCAGTTCTTTTATAGCACTTCCCAGTTTTGATGGGGGAGGGAGAGAAAGAAAACGACACAAATTATGACAAAATTTATTCTCTTAACACAGTACAACTGGACAGAATTTTAAAAGCCTGTACGTAGGAGGAAACATATCTCTGGAGAATGCAAACCTAAGTATTAATCTTGACATAAATCTTCCATGTGAAATTTTATACTGCACTTGCACATAAGAACAGCTTTGAAACGCGAACCTCACATATGCATTGTCATTTTATTTCCAAATAGACAGCTAACAGCCAGGCATATCCAAATAAATTACTTTACATAGTGCTTAATTGGGTATTTGTAAATCCTTCAGGCAGCTGAAAAATTCTAGGTACACCATGGTTTACACCATCTTTTATCCACCTTACACTATAAATTTCTGGAGAGGGTTTAAAAATACATGCCCTGTACAAAGGATATTAACACTACCTTCAAAGAAGTCTCAGAAGTGACAGTAAGAAAGTTCATGTCATTGCACAGCTCCTGAAGCCAAGAGCATTCTCTTTTCCATCTCTCAGAATGTTCCTGATGACTTCAATCTACAGATTAAAATATATCAACCAGGAATTGAAGTGTTACTGGAACTCATTTTCCCGCATTAGATTGTTCTTCTTTCCGTATTAGGAAATAGTATGTCAAGAAACCCCTACGAACTCTATTTTAGGAGCAGCTTATCTATGTTTTTCTTTTTCACAAGCAAGTGTGAATGTGCTCCCCACCCCAAAATTATGCAGTTTCCTACTTCTGGGTAAACCTCAAGGGTCATGTACACCCACATGGTAACAGATGAAACACCATGAGAAAACCATCTTCCTGGCTGTGCTGTCTCCCTTGTCAGGCAAGTATTACCCAACTGAATACAGCTACATAAATTAAGATCGTGCAAACCAAGATTTTCTCTTCCAGCTCATATTCTCATTGTTTCCACCTGACAGTGGCAAAAAGATGTTATTTACTCTGCTCTGCAGGGATTCAGAATTATACCTAGGGAGAAAAGCAGCAGTCCAGTTTCTCCAGTCACTGCAAACCATACAAACACAGTGTTTAATGGCCATTTTAGTGAAGACACTTTCAGAATCACAAGCAGCCCAGACTTCAACATTTCAGGAATCACAGCCATTCTCACACTTGCTACTAGACCTATTTCTTTATTTTTTAACCAGTACCCAAACATTACCTAAAGACAGACATGCACACCAAAGTTTCCAAAGCTAATAACAGTTTTGCATGGCTTTAATGTTATACAAAACTATTTTAAAACCATTACTAAACTCAAAAGAATAAAACTAAAATTGTGCTTCTGGGCATTGTGCACTTACTGAATTCAAGTCCCAATGTAAAACATGAAAGACCCCTATTCTACACATAACCCTGCTTCCAGATTATGGATGGATAATGTTCATTTTAAATACTATCTTTAGGCAGGGATATTTTAGTTGACAAACATTTGAAGATTAATAGGAAAAAACCCAGTGTTTCTACATATGTCTAGTTATTGGTTGTCTAAAAACAACTCTACTGGCTATAGTATCACTTTATTATTGTTTTTTATTCAGATCCCTATCCAAGCAACAATTCTTCTATCCACAGACAAGATGTACTCCCATCCTTCAACCTCACCACCACCGATACCAAGACAACTTATAAAAATACAGTACCAGTACTCCTGTTTATGTCTGACTAGTAGTGACCAGAGACTTTTCCCCACTGTGTTCTAAAAATCACACCCAGCCAGCATGGGGCTTATAATTCCAGAAAGAGAAATTTAAGTTAAAATAATGGACATCAAGGATACTCAGATGTGTCAAATCAGTTGGGAGTCAGACAATGATCCTGAATAATTCACACGGCACTAAGGACTTTCATGCCTGACTCAAGCTGTAAAATGAACTCTTTCTAGAAACCCAACTGCCACTGTTTCATTGCCAAAACACATATGTGCAGTTCTTTCAAGTTCATTGAGAGGTTACTGGCATCAAAAATTGCAAAGCACTGTGACATGTATGCAGCATTCAAAGCCAGAATCCTAAACCCAGCTTTTAAAGCTATTTCCCAACAGCGTGCAGCTGGATACAGGCCAGCAGCTTCTGCCCATGTGAAGTCCAACTGATCTCAACAAAACCTTAGAAATTGGTAAGCAGCTCTCCAAGGAGATGAGCCAAACAACTGCCAAATGGAAACAATAATCACTTGCATTAAAGCTGAACTGTGGTATTTGTTCTTACGACAGTAGTATTTTATATGCAGAAAAATCTACTCTTTAAGTCTTTCTCTCCATATAGTCAAAGTTTATCATGCTTTCTCCAGAGCACAGTAGTATTTTCACTCGTCCTTGTGGGAAGCCATCCCCACACTGTGCTGGCCACAAGGCTGAGTCTACACATCTGTCTGTGTGGCCATGCTGGGAGCTGCCGGACAGAGCAGCAGAGGGAACTGGCAAACAAGCCCCACCAATCCAAACCTGCACTACATCCGTTCAACAGAAGTTCCTGCCCTGAAGGGATTTCAATAGGATCTAACATGTCCACATACTTTAATGCATATTAGGCCCCAAGCAACTCCCACTTTGTCAGAGTTGTTTAGTAACAAAGCATCTAATGAAGCTTATGAAATCCAACAGAAATCTTACAAAAGTGTATTCTATAGGACCCCATGATTAATGACATTTACTATCCCATTTTTAACAGTTACCTCTCTATGTATCCAAACCCCAGCACATTCTATGAAAACTGTCCCAGAAGTCCCCACACAAGATACATGTAATTTACATTGGCCGTTCAGCTACTTGAAGCTAGAAATTAGTAGATTCAGATCTTAAACCTTTTCTCTTTTTTTTTTTTTTAACTAAAACAAGCCTGGCAATTCTAATGTTCAAATATTAAGCCTGACGCTTATTTAGTCAACAGCCCTGATTTCATTAGGAAGATATTCTGTAGTGTTCTTTTTTGTACACGAAGACTTTCTGTAGCTGTCAGAGTCAAAACCATTTGAGGTTTTATAAGCAAATGTCAAAACTTTGTCTAAAGGGGCAAAAACTGTCAAACTCATACTAGTGGTTTAACTCTCCAAATATCATGATTAACTATGGGCAGTGTGCAATTTTAAGAACATAATAACAAACAGACACACTTGCAGCAATGTATCAATTTATGCTTTACACCATGACAAAAATTACATATGTTCTAACATTCCAGGCATAACTGATATAAAACGCATAATCTTATTTTGCACTGTGCTAAACTCTTGACTGTAACAATACCTCATAGCAGAAAGTCCCATGGGCTAAGACAGAATGTGACTTTTTTTAAAGTGCATAAAGATAATATGTGTAAAAAAATATTAGAGAAATCTCCTGTATAATGCAATCCAGATTTTTAAACCTGTTTCTGACCTTACTGGATCAACATATTTTTCTATTTACTTCAGTTTTTCTCATCTGTCTTCTCCAAACTAAACCAACCTTCACTTTCTCTCCTTTATCATACTTGCTCACTATTTTATTTCCTATTAGTATCAGACACTACAAAATTTCATAGATCTATCAGATAACAACAAACAGATAATACTTCATATTTTCCCCCTTTAATCTCCGGAACCTCTATCAACATTGATAAAATTCAGATGGTTTTATGAAGATATTCAATGACACACATAGCAATGTATCTCACTAGTTTAAATTATTCTTACTCATGAGTCTCTTACCAACCTTACCCCTGAACTTTATGTCATCCTCAAGTTCCCTGCTCTCCTCCAAGTCTCAAGCAAACTATACAATGCTGTTACCTCAAATATAACTTGTTTGCATTTTCTAGAACTTTCATAACCTAGGAAGAAATGCATGGTAACAAAAGCCAAACAGCTCATTGTCCAGTCACTGCACTGTGTCTCCTTATTGCAAATCTGTTCCATGCAGGTGCTACAGACCCTACCCTCCCCACCAGCCACACCTTAACATTTTTTCACAGGGAAACTGATCTAACTCAACAAGTCTTGGAAAGGGTATTTGCACACTCTTATTCAGGGGAAGAGAGGGAAATAAGATTTGTCTGATTTATCCTCCAAAGATCAAACTGCCGATCAACATGCACCTTCACTTTATAAAACAGTTAAGATTTTGTGTGTTTGTGAGGCACAGTGTCAACATGAAAAATTACCTCTAAGAACAGCTACTTAAAAAAAAGTGGCACCAGCTAACAAGACACAATACTAAAAAAAAAGTTGACATGACTCTCATGAAATAAGAGACCAAAATGCCAGATCTGAACATGATGCTGAAAATACAAATTATTCCAATATCAACTACACCCCTATCAGAACTGGCTATAGGATAGGCCACATCTGAAGGGAATGCTATTCTAGACCACACAATAAATAAAAGATTATTTCAATTTAAGACAACTGAGCAATACTCCACTTCAATTTTGACAGATAAAAGAATTAAAAAGAAAAAAAAAATCTAAAAATGAATATATAGCCAGAAAGCTTTTTCTCCTCTCTGGTGTTTAATAATATATTATCAGTTAACAAACATATTACCTCGTTCACCAGAAGCAGGAAACTGTTAAGTTTCCAATGTCATGTGCATTAAACGAATAAGAAAAAAAAAAAACCAACTGTTTGACTTCTCAGTAATTATTTCTATTACTCCAAGGCAATAACATTATTTATTTTAATCTAACACCTTTTCAGTTACCATGACAAATCTCATACAGTGTAATTGAAAAACATACTTTAAGAATAAAAAGTCAAGATAATCACCTTGTACGGTTTTCTTATTGCACACGCATTAATGCATTCTTTCAAAATGCCAGTATTCATAAAAAAATTCTGCTCATTAGAAGAGCTTTCAGATGACATCCATGCTCTGGAGACTACTGACTAACAGTTTCAGACTTTGGATTTTTTTCTTTTAACATGAGACTCTCTCTAGTCCACACCTGTTCCACTGTAAATGACAAGACAGAATGTCTAAATAATAAAACAGGTTCAATGCTTTTTAGTCAATATTCGCATGACAATGAACACTTACTCAAGCTTTAAAGTATTAACTATTATTTAACTGTCAATCACTGTTCTCCCAAAATTGTATTTTGGGATGTAACTTAGCTAAAACTAACACTTAAACATGTGCAAAGTGCCATTTAAGTCATTGATGTTATACCCATTAATTATTTACCATTCATATTAATCATTATGTGTGAATACAGCAATTTAAAGGGATAAAATCTGGTTCTTAGTCTTCTACATTAGTTTTGAAAACATTAAAATACTGTTAAATTTGTGAATAAAGAAAAATAATTTTAGCACACAGAGAGGGCTAGACACTGCTTCGGCAATTATTTAGACCAAAAAATCAACAGGAAATTCAACTAACAGCTGAAGGGAAGTCAATAAAACACATTAAGCACAGTCAGGAAGGAACCTTTCAAACATCATTAAATTTCTAACCTGTCCTAACCAAACTACTTTCCATGCTTGAACTTCCTTCCTAAAATGAAGCTTTCTAGATGAACATTTAGAACAAATAAGTAACAAGAGATGGAGAAGGGAAAAATACAAAGCAGTTACTGTATTTCTGCACATACAAAAAACACATCCAGTAAAACAAGCTACTGATATAAATGAAACAATTGCACAAATGAGTGTTTACAAGTTCCCTCCTGGGTCTGAAATACCTCAGCAGGAATGAAATCATGATTTAACATGCCTTAACAATTGAATAAATTAGAAAAATATTGCAACCTCAGGCAACATTAATTTCTCAATTTGCCAATTAAGTGTCTTTCTGTCAGGGAGAACACAGTAGAACCCTTTTCTTTGTCAAGTCTCCTTTAAAACCACCAGTTTCTAAAAGGCAGAGATACAGGATTGTCTCTCATTAGTGCAATCAAAAGCACAACGCTTCCTCAAAAAATAATATTCCAAGTGTATTATATGGACAGTGTCTTACGACAATACACAGGAACAACAGGGCAACACGCAGCAACATGGTGTAGAGTGTATTCACCACATCAACCCTTCAGCTTGCACCAATGGGAGTTTTTTTACAACAGCTCAAAGGAGAATTCTCAGAGAAATATGAAGACAATGACGTAGCTGTGCACGTGCTGTGGGCAGCTTCCTTCAATCACACAGGACAAAATGAGAAGGAAACAATACAGCACTCATTACAAAATCTGTTGGATTATGCTGTGTTGACTAGGGGTTTCTTAAGACAAAACTCAATATATAGCCACTACAAAAAATACAATGTAGCATATTCTATTAAACAATATTTAATACATCCTACTTGTCTAACAATCACTATCCCTTGATACAAACATTTCTATACCTCAGAATGCAACTGGTGCACTTGTCCAAGAAAGACCACCCATGTACCCACTGATGTCTGGGCAGTATCTGGTCAAGTTATTTTATCATCTTTAACTAAAGACAGGAATCATGGGAACAAACGGATATTCCGGGTCAAGCAGTTCAAATCCCAAGGTAGGGTGGAAAACTACATTATATCCCCTCCCCCTCCCCCTTATATAAGCTAACCAGCTTCATCTTAAAGAGAACCTTATTCCACTACTCCTAAGGGAAGGCTGTTACAGACTCCTATGCCTCCGTTGCTTAGGAACCATCTTTTCTAATTTCCAGATTAGGTTTATTCTTGGATGGTTTATACCCATTTGTTCTTATACCTCAAGCATAAAAAGCTCTTTTTACCAGCATGTGTTGTTTCACTTGTTTATATGAAAAGATACCTCTTCCATACTTTGTTTCCCCAGATCAAACAAGACACTCTGAGTTCCAGGAATCAGTCTCTGGACCTCTTTTAGTCCAAACGTCCTTTTTACTTGATGGTGGGTGATAGCAATTATATGCAGTATTTCAGACAAGATTTCACCATTACCAGAAAAAGTCAATACCACTTTACTTCTTTAAAGAAAAATACTAGCAGGGCAACAACAGTGAACTTGTTATCCTAATACTGATCTTCATTGCTAACTTTGATCGGTTTGTCATCCTGAAGCATTACAATTCTTTTAACGCTATTTAATACAACTCCTTTTCCTACTGGTCATGTCTTAAGATCTCAGCTTTGTTCTGTGCAAAACCTTCTTTTGTACTGACAGTGTTTGACGTCTGATTAAAATCATGAGATTGGCATGAGAAGTAGGAATGGATAAATGATTTTAACGAAAACACTATATCTTGAAACTGATCCTTGACAAATTCCACTACTTACATAGTTCCAGTATATTATCTCTGGTCAAGTTCTATCCATACCTGACACATCCTGTCACCGTTTAAAATCAATTGTCACAAAAACATCCCTCTAGTTTTTACATGGAATCATATTGCACATTATATGACTTCTAAGTTTAAAGAGGTCAGCTCTAACCATGTATCCTCTCCAAGAAGTCAGGGATCTTAAAAAAATCTTAATACAAAAAAGAGGTGTTAGATTTTTCTGACAAATCTTCCTCTGTTAAGAGCTGTATCACTTCATACCCTTTTCATCTTACCTCCACACAGAACAGCTTTTCTTTCTAAATCTAAACAAATCTCTGTATATTAAGGTCACACTAATGATGCAATTACTATCCCAAATCACCTTTTCCTCTTAACATTGTGAGTACTTTCACTGTTCTCCAGCCATCCAATACCTTTCTGCCTTGCCATTTAATAACAATTCTTGCAACTGAGCCTCTAATTACACACGTCATCTACTTCAAAATTGCAGAGTAAATGTCACATAGTTCCACTAACCTGCACCATGCAAGGTGGACTTTGTGGAAATAGTTTCTATAACCTCACTTCAGTATGACCTAAGTGCGTGTGTTCAAAATGTCTTCACTTAAAATTAAGGCAAACTTTTCATGTAGTCTTTCACAAGACTAAATTATTTTTAGCCTTATTCCAGTATCCCCATGCTCCTGACAAGACATGTGAAGAGTCTGTTCAGGTTTTCTGCTTACTCTTGATGCTCCTTTTCAATTTGATATCAACCCTGTTAGATCTTGTATCACCACTTTTTTCTATATGGAAAAAAAAATCAAAGTTTAGTAAGAGCATAAATATTTTATACAGTTGCCAGAATTACCTGCATTTATTGCTGTATCAGAAGTTCCGCCATGCCAGAAGTAGCTGAAAGCTCCTCATCAAATAAGCCCTGAACACTGCTGTAAAACTGGAATTGCAAGAACATTTGGATGCTAAACTACTTATGGACTTTGCAATTTGAATGTTCACTTCTCCAATTACAATTATAAACAGCTTTCCATGACACTCAGACACATTTGTGTCTTTTTTTTGCTTTAATTGAGCCTTTTTTCCTTGTTTTTCCCCTCAACAATGTTTGACTAAAACAAGAATGTAAAAATTAATGCCACAAAGCCTCTCCAGAGCTAGAAAAAGAAAAGGCAAATTAAAGCTGCTTAATTTCAACTTCACCTTGAATGATACAGCCAAATGAAAAAAAAAAAACCTACAAGAAAACCTGTATTATCAATACTTTGGCTTGAGAACAGACTGCACAGCTATTACAAAACTTACTTGAAAGGGGAAAAAAAAGGTCTGCAGAAACAAGGTTCAAATTTAGGATTACTATAGCAACAGAGAGGAGGGAGGTGAAAATTACCAGATTACTCTCTCAGATCATCATATCCTTGAAAGAATAAATTTAGATTTGAGTTTCAATCAAATTAACTGAATTCATCCTATTCATTAATGATAAATACATCTAATTAAGGACTAAATTAAACAAGCAAAAACTGTAGTACGAGAAACAAAGCAGCAATTACAGCATTTCAGACTGAATTACCTCACCTTTTCCTTCTACCATAAAATATATATTTGGTATCACAAGAGGTCTTCGTACCAGTAACTAATAACAGAATTATTTAGGAAGGTGTCTAGTTCTGATTAAAGGTCTGCAAAGAAAAAGAGCCATTTGAAATCTGCCTCACTCTTAAGTGACCCAAGTAGCTACACTACTGAAAATGGGCAATGATATGCCCCCATTTGACTTGGGGGTGTAATGAATCTCTGAAAATATAGTTGGTACAGAACTAACATATTTCAACAAATGTGAGCACAGTAATGACGTAACACCTCAAAAATCAGGGAATGTAGAAACAAGCTTAAGCTCTTTAAAAAGGTGATAGTCTGAAAAACAAACCCAGGATAACCTTAAGTAGCTATTTACTCACACATTTTTAAATTGTGTACTCTTTAACATTCTTTGTATTTCGGAGTTGTTTTAATAAATGCTTAAATACAAAATGGACACATACACTTATGTTAATGGCTGATGAAAAAAGGAAGAAAAATAGCTGCTCTCCCAAAAAGACAGAGACTTCTATCTCAATGCTTTAACCCACTCACATTAGACAGGATCCCAAACTCACTGAACCTACAGTTGAAGTGGCAAATGCAGCTACAAAGGTTTATTTTTGACACTGTGAGCTTTGCTTGAGGTGCGGAGAGTTGTCTCCCCACTTTAGTGGTAAATATTGACCCACAAAGACTCTATGCCTCAGGCAACTTTTCCACCAGCCAGAATGTTCAATTAATAAGGCTGCCCTCATAATTTGCAAGACTGCCTAAGTCCAGCTTTCCTGGCTGACATTCAGATTTTAAGCATGTTTCCCAGCCTTCTGTTCACCACTTCTGGCTTTCATTGACCAGCTGCCAAAATGCTCTTTATTTTCTGGTGGCTGGGCAGGCCAGAGGACAGTTTGAGAGACTACCTTCTTCCAAGTTGTGCAGCAAACTGTTCACTGTGTACCCTGCTCTTGGCTCCTCCCCAAGATTCTGCAGTAAGGGAAAAGAGGAGGATACTGGAAGGACTATCATTCCACTAGTGTGAAGCAAGGGCATAGGCATCTTCATTGAGCTTTCCTTGTTCTTAAACCAACATCTCCATTAACAGACTGGAACAGAGTCAAAGAAAGCGTCCCAGGCCAACAATAAAAACCATGGCAGATCTAGAAGCGGACATCCCACCTGTCAAAATTGTTACCCTATGCTGCAATCCAAAACACTCCTTCCAGGAGAGAGGCAAGAAACTCAGTATAAGATGGTCCACACAACTCAGCAGTGTCAAGATCAGTGCAAGTTCTAAAGCAGATTCAAAGGAAAGTGGAAAACCACATAGGCAAACAGATACTCAGTTACAAGTAGCAGCAAAATCAAAGAACAATGGGATGGTCCTCTCTGAGTCCAAGGCATAGAAAGCCAACCATCAACCTTCCTTGACACATAAGAAATGAAACCGCTTTTCTTTGGATTAAGGATAGCTCTCTCTCTCTATATCCAAATCATGTATGATTCGCTTGCTTTGCGAAAGCTCTAAAGAATTTACTAACTTTTTACCAAAATCCCTATATTAGCAAACAGGGAAAAAGCCATATATTTATATGTACAGCTGAGATCTAAGCAAACATCTAAGATAATTATTAATTTTTCTGCCTATTAGTAGATTCAAAACCATTGTAATACTGTACCATAAACATTCTACATATCCAAATATATTTTAACTGTATACTTTTGGCCACCAACACTTCATGAAAAATAATTTACAAAAATAAACACCACTTTATCCTTAATTCAGCTATAAAAGACATAACTTTATTTTGAAATGTTTCTAAGTTATCAGTTATAACTGAAATTACCATAATATCTTTGAAGACTCTCCATCTACTAAATTCTACTCTAAGCCCAAGAGGGTGGGGAAAGAAAAAAAAACCAAACCCAAAAACCCCCACACTTTGCAATGTACTAGTAGTCTTAAAAATGATATCCACAGTAGGGAAAGAAAATTTACTTTGGAATCAAAATAGGATCTTGTGCTTTACACTGAATCTATTATTCAAATCATATGGAAATTTGAAGTGACATTTAAAAATAAAGTGACACATTAGCTGTGCAGAATTTTACCTGAAAATCACGGAAACCTTTTCAGTAACTGAAAACAACTACAAAAAAATGACAAAACTAATGAAACTTTATTTCCTACCAACTGAAGTCTCATATACTTCCCTATTTATCCTTTTTAAGTTCTCATGTTCCCCCCTACATCCTGCCTGAGCCCTATGCTCACTCCTCCCCTCATCTGAGCATTGGTTCACCGAGGCTGGCCACACAAGTGGCAAAAATACACTTGGACTGGCTCAGAGCTACCCATACCCTGACTTGCTGGCAAGTGTGTGACACCTACACAGCCACACACTCCTGCTTTTCAGAACAAATCAGAAGCTCCCCTCTCAGTAGGGGCTCAAGTTTGACCATCATATCTCACTACTGGCACAAACCTTTTATGTCTGAAGTCACCATTTTCCTGTTAAATTTAGCTGGATGTAGCTAAGAGGGTCAGAAGTCGAAGAGAAAAATAAAGTAAATCCCTTTAACTCTGGAATACTTTAAGTTGTGCTGATTCAAGGTCACCCCACAAAGCTTTGTGAGACAAGATCTTTTGGAGAAAAAAAGCCAAGTATATGGCACCTCTCAGTTAATGCACAACAGCAGTGATGTCTTTTGATGAATTTTAGGTGTTCACTTTGCTTCACAGGTGTACATACTTGATAGATTTTCATCAATATTTTGCAGTGACAATATCTAAATAAATTGCTTTATCTGTTAAAACACTAAACTCACAGTGTGCTTTATCCTTCATCTCCACAGTCACAATTCACTAACAGTAACTTTATGCTCAGTTGTGTGTAACACACACACACAAAACCGCCACAAAAAAATCACCCAAACAACAAAAACAACACCACAAACAGCCAACAGAAAAAACAGAGAAGACAGTTTTCATGGGTCAAGGTTTTCCTCAACACTTTCTGGTTTAACCTGGCATAAGCTATAATTGAACTGAAATAGTGTATCAGACCTCTCAAGATTCAAGATCCAAAACAAGACAGAAATAAAAAGCATAAAAAGCAATACAACAAATTTTAAATTTGTGCAAAAAACCCAAAAACAACACCCAAAAAACCTAAGTTTCTATGGCTCCAAGTCAAATTAGAGTCTTTAATCCAAAGTTGCTTTTAGATGTTTACTGATTCCAACCAAAAACCTAGATGATTTTTTTTTTTGCCCCCTAGTCTCTGGAGCATAACTGTATCACAACATTCATCTACTCATTTTATTTGAAAGTATCAAAAATACCATAAAGTGTTACTGATTAACTGCATTTACTACTGTTTCCACGACCCTTTTACAGCAATTTAATTAAGTTTATTAAAGAAAAACAAAATTTCAAAATTCTGAAATATTTTACTCCTTATTTTTTCAGACTTCCCGAGTCTAGATCTGAAAATCATATGTATCATACAGTGCAAAAACCAGTAATTTAAAAAAGACAACCCCCAATATATTAGTCAATTAAAAATGCAAAGGAATGCTTGATTGGTCTGAAGAGCACAGATACGCCAAATCCCATTTCAAAAGAGTAGCTCATAATATCGCAGTTTTAAAACTGAATTGACATTTGCTTTCGTCTATGCTAATTTTTAATTAATCTGCAGGGAAAATAATTCAAAAAAGTGCTAGTGAAAAACTCTTTTGATGTTCCAGTTGTTAGTGCAACTGATCTGAGTTTGAAAGGCTGCTCTTTCACTGGATAACAACTGTATCTAGCAAAGCAGGCAGAGATCATTCCTCAGAATGCAATCTAATAAGCAAGGTCAAAGGGAGGAAGTTAGGAAAGGACTGAAGAAGTTGTTACTCCTGTTTGGCTACACCTTCGAGGACAAGGTTTTCAGTTTCTCTGAAAGGTCACTGAGTCAATCCAGCAGCACCAGCACACGCACACTGGTCAGCCACCCCGACGGGCAGTAGTTATTCAAATCAATCTCTACACTAAACCTTTACTTGCCCTGAAGTGAAGAACAGCTAGACTTTGGAATTCCCCAAAGTAGCAGCAATACTTAAACTTATTGAAGACCAGGTCCGTTGGCTGGGATGTCAGACCTGAGTTCTCATGGCAAATGACCCCATCTCAGCTTACACCTGATATGAAAAACAGAAGTTCTGAAAGGGGCGTTTCCTGCAGTCGCTTCCCCTACAACATTTGCTACTATCACAAAACTTTCTGAACTGACAAGACCACGGTAAACAACAACCTCTGCATGGTGAGAAAATAAACCAATTACTTGCTTCAATTTGACTAAAGATTATCAAGATTATTCTCAATAAACAACAGATGCTTACTGAGATGGTAACAGATCTTATCATACATTACTACAGAACGCTGTTATTGTATACACGATACTTTAAAGTGAGAGAAAAAGTAGCCATAGAAAAGGGTAATTTTAAACTAAAGATTATCACAAATCAAAATCCGTATAACCAGTACTTTTTAAGCACTACTACCTCTAATGAAAAGTTTTCCTCAGGAAACAAACTGGTTCACACGCTTTACATTTTACACCTTTCTCTGCTGACAGGTTTGTATAGCTACTGCTCTCAGCCCTAGCAAATATTTTCCTATTCCCCTGAGGAAGCTGATTAAATTATATTAATGAAAACTGCCTAACTCAGGTAATCTATGAGCTTCTACTATTTTTAAAATATACCTGCTTTTGAATCTGTTACTATAGAAGATGCATAACTTAATGGAAGAGTTTTAGACAGGTTCCTCGGCAAATGTCAAATGACCTGTACAACGAAATCAAGCAGAGTAAATTTACATTCACATCTGCTCACAATCACTTTTCAAATATAAAGCACATACCACCTAAAACTGCCTAAGGAATATTTACTTGCAGTCTGAATTACTAATACAGTGCTATTTCACAGATCACTTCCTGTGGTGCAGTATGGACCAAGAGCAAGTTCTAATTCAGGAGGCACCAAAGTCAGAAAATCAGCATGGTTTTTTCTTCATGCCTGCATACATTAGGTGTCTCCGCTGCACAACAAAAGCAACACTGATATGCTCTATTTCATAGAAGTACTGGGCAAGTTTTATTACCCTGCATTTTTCCCTCAAAGCAGGACTGGCTCATTTGCACAGCAACAGTTTGGGGTTTACAAATTACTCACTATTCACCACTGCTACAATTCTTTAATAATTAAGAAAACTTTTTCTACCAGTCGGAAAAGCAGTGGGCACAAGATTTACTGCCTAGCCTCCTCAGGAAGCAATTGTCACACAGAAGTCGTATGCATTGTAGCAATCAACATGCTAAGGAGCCTTCTAGTTCGAAACCTTCAGTTCTATTATTTTATTCTATTTATTAACAATATTGGCTACTTCAAAGTTCTTTTTTTTCCTCCTATACCAAGTCACAGAATGTTGGATGAGTTTTGCTAAAGGCCGTTCATGCTGTGAAACTACACTTCAAAAACCAAGACATGGGGCAGAAGTAGTTTTATCCCTACTTCTGTCAATGTCTCTCAGTGCTCAAAGGGGTTTTCTCTACCTAATTTCATCAGATGATCCAATTCCATACACAGAATCACACACTGGTTTGGGTTAGAAGAAGCCTTGAAGAAGCCTTAAAGAAGCCTTAGTTTCAACTCCCCTGACATGGGCACCTTCCACTAGACCAGGTTGCTCAGAGGCTCATCCCTACATGCAAAATAACATTTAATATTGATGGTGAATCTCAAAGAATGAGAAGAGTTGAGTCATCGTCTGTTGGAACCATCTAAAAAAACTGTCACAGAAAAATACTGATTCCGTAAATGACCTTCTTCACTGTACAGCATTAGTGAACCATACTCTAATGAACTTACTGGCACAACATGCCAGCAAAAATACTTGCTTCAGATGAAGCACAAACATTCAGATTTCTCACACTTATAATCATCAACCATAGAAAGAAAGCATTCAGCCAACACAACAGTTTTTTGGCTAAAAGGCACTATTCCCAGCATGGAACTTCATACAGAAAAAAGAACTCCAGTAAAACTACAAGACATTTAAACATGCAAACATAGTAATGCACATATTCTCTTGCTACAGGAAAGATGTAAAAACTTGCAAATGCCTCTTCCTCAAAATTCTCCTCAGAAAACCACCAAGTTTAAATTTGGTGAGGCAAATCATATAGATGACTACATTCACGCAAGATTATTTTTACAAGATGGCACCAAATCTGTTTACTGAATAAAAAGAAATACCAAAGCCACCTGCTTCAGAAATCTAGTCCACAGTTGCATTTTTTCCTTGCTTATTACACAAGTGCTCTTAAAAGAATACTTCCTTACTGAGAAACAGAATTGTTACACCATTATATTTAATTAACAAAAATGGAAGCCTATCTTAAAAACAGTTTGTATTCCTTTATTTTTAAAATAAATTATTTTGCTCTATCAAAAAAAAAAAGAACGAATTTGTGACAGTTAAGGACTGCCTAGAATTCCATTGGCACATATGGTCACGTTACAAGAACCAGAGCCGTAAACAGCCTGTCTGCAGGGAGATACCTGTAGCTTTCAGCAGAGCATAGAGGAATTATCCAGCAGTAGTTGCAGTTTGAGAATTTGTAAGCTCAAGGTAGACATGTTTTGTAAAGCTCTGTATAAAGATGTAAGTCACAGTGCAAGAAAACTGAATACCTTTGGTATACGAGAATGTTGTGATCTACAGCAACTTTCCAAAACGCAAAGAATAAAACAAAACCAGCAATGAGCTTATACCACAGAGCTACAGCAGTATCTCATGAAGGATTTAAATGCAGTGCTATTCATAGCCCCCACCTCAACACAGCCATGGACATTTTTCCAGCTTGACTGGATTTTCCCCCTTCCTAATTGCTAGTTTTAACTAAAGCCAACATAGATCAAGAATCAACGCTAAAAGCAGCGCAGCGAGTGTGCAGCAATTACGTGCAGAAAGGCATGTGACATTTTGTAGCAAAAGCAGACGCTGGAAACGCTAAAATGTAGATACCCCTTCCAGCAGACGAAACAAAACAACTGCCCGGCTGCTGCTGGTGCTGGTGCCCCGCCAATCCCCAACACCGCACACACGCATCCCAAATCCTCTTTCACTCCTACGTCCTCTGCGGACGATGACTTGGACGCTCCAAAGCCCGCATTTCGCCCGGCACAGTCCGCAGGTCACCCCTCAGGCTGGAAGAAGGGGCAGGTGAAGCAGAAGGGCGGCGGGGGCAGCGCCGGCAGACGCAGCGCTTGGGTGCAATGGAGATTCCAACGCCGAGCGGCCGCTTCCTGCGGCGGCGGCGGCTGGAGCATCCCGGCGGGCACAGGATGGGCAGCGCGTCTCCTGAGGTAGGGCTGGCAGCACTCTGCCCCTGCAGCTCAGCCCAGCGCCCATCCCGGCCAGCAGCCGCAGCCCCTCGTCCTGCCCCTCGCCTCCCCAGTGACCCTAAGTCCGCCGCAGCCCCTCACCGCAGGCACCCTGCGCGCAGATGGTTTTTCCGCACACTCCGCCACGTTTTCCAGGCAGACACGGCCCCCTCCGCTCCCCTCCGGGCTCAACGAGCCGGTTCCAGTGTCTGCGCCCCAGCCTCTCCTCGCCGTCCCCTCCTCCCCTCCCCGCGGCGCCCGTCGCCCCCTCACAGCCCGCCCGCCGCTGGCTGCGCCCTTCAGCCTCCTCCGCACCGTCACCGCCGCAGCGCTCACCCGAGGACAGACGAGAACGGGCGGGAACGAAGGGGCCGCCGCGGCCGGTCCCCTAACGAGGCTGTCGCTGTCTCGGTCCCCGCCTCCCGCCGCTCCCGCCGCCCCCTCAGGCACCGAGCGGCCCCCGCCCGACAGGGTGCGGCTTCCACAGCCCGCAAACCCAACAACGGCGCCACCCATTGGCGGGCGGGCGCGCGCCCGACGAGTAAGCGGCTCTCCCATTGGCGGAGGGGAGCGGGGGGCGCGGGGCGGGGCTGCCCCTGCTGGGTCCCGCGGCTCCGGGAGCGCCGGGGGGTCCCCGGGCGGCCAGGATCAGGTTGGGAAGAGCCTTCGGACACAGGGAGAGGGGCTCTTGTGGCGCTGGATTCCAGCGGAAAGGAGCGGCGCGGCGCCTGGGAAGCTTATCTCAGAGCGGGCCGGGAGATAGGCGCGGGCAGACATCGCTAATCGCCGAGGACGCGCTGCGATAAGGGCTCGTTATCGCGCTGCGGTGGCGGTGTCTGATCGCTGTCAGCTCAGAGCAAGGCCAGGGTGGTCCCGGAGGGCAGGACTCCGGCTTGGGAACTGTCTTGGCTAGAGACACCTGTCAGAACCCGAAGGTGTTTAATCAGTGGAATATCCTCCGGATGTTAAATGGCAGGCTAACGAGAAGCCGTGCGCTTGATGCAGGAAGTGTGCAGATACATCGTACAGCTTGTACATAGCAGGCCTGATGAGAGCTTTATAAATCACCTCCTTAGATCTGAATGCTTCGGAGAGTTGGTATAACCTCTCGGTTTGTTACAGTCCCTGCAAGCACCAACTGTAAAGTTAACTTCTTCTGTTATCTATTTCCTGTCCATTTTTACTATCGTTTCTGTGTCATTTTAAGACTGCTGCTCTACACTTCTTCGTGTTGTATAGAATGCTGCCTGCCGCGGGACAAATGAAGACTGGGGGGGGTCTGGGAAAACTCTCAGAAACACTAAACCCTTCTCTTCTGCTATCAACAGCCCTCATCCCCGAGTTATCCGTATGTAGGGAAGACTCCAGCGAGTAGAACCTGATGGATTTCAGGATCCATAAATGCCTCCTGTGGAATATGGGAGGAATCTAGCCTGTTTCAACCACCTCCGCCGAGGAAACACACTCCACTTACCTAAAAACAGGCCATAGAGATATACATAAACTTGTCTGTGAATTCAGTCACCAAAAGTGGTGGTTTAGGTGTCAAGTGATGACACAGAATGATTATGGCACATCTGACAAGAAGGCCCTACTGGACAGAGATCTGCCTAATCAAAACCATCCCACAACTGGACACATGTTAGTGTAATTAGTAATGATTAGCAAATCATGTCTGAACATTTTTTTGTAAGAACTGTTGCTGGAAGCCTAACAGATTAAAGTCTGCCTGGTGCTGAACCCTGTTAACCCAGTGGATGTATGTACCTGGCAGCATACTCTTGTCACTGCTCTGCACCTGCAGGCTCCAGCCACCTGCTCAGTGCAGTATCTTCTCTTTGATTACCTGTCAAAATACTCCTTCATCTTGGCACATCTCTTCCTTTCTTTCCCTTTCTCACCAACACACTTAACTCACAGAGCTCTCTTCTTGTCTGGAAAAGTAAATGGGAGAATGAATCCATGTTAGAACTAACTCAGCAAAAAAATAGTGCTTTGTTTTAAACTGAAGGTTTTTCCTCTCCAGCTCAGTGTGTGGCTCTAAGACCAGCAGTGGCAAGAAGGATGGGGATATTGAGGTCAGCAGCAGTGCCCAGGGGCTGGGGGAGAGCAGGCTCACTTCTTCCTCTGGCAGTGCTGGCTCAAAGTGTTCGTATAACTGCGGGGTGTAGTGACACAAGCAGCTTGGGCTGATCAAAGGATGTCTTTTATCAACTCCTGTTGGCTCTCGTGCTGCAGGTGAGTGCTGTTCCTTTACCCTTCTCTTCTACTGTCCTATTTTGTGACCTGCCCAAGGGCACAGGTTCCTACTCTCCCCTTGCAGCCTTCCCTCTGCCCCTTGTATTATCTCCCATAATCATGAGGCCAGAAGAGACACTGTTTCCCCTGGCTAATCTGAAGGAAAAATTATGAGGGTGAGACCAGCTTTCTGCTGAATCAACGAACTCAGTCCACAGGCTGAGACTGTGACAGCTGATGTGTGACTGTGTTTATCTTCCCTGTTCGGTTTTTGGCCTGCCCACGTTCCTGACCTGCCTCTACCCAGCTGCAGGAAGGGTGGTGCTAGTGCAGTGGGAAAGGTAGGGTTACATGGGCAGAAAACCAAGGGAGGGCTCATAAATACTGATGCACTAAAGCTGTGTGCTCTGCTGCAGAAAAAAGGCAAGACGATCTGAAAAAGCACTTCTGCATTATTTAAGACACTAGGAACTTGTCTTTGTTAACTCTTACCAGCTGGGTTTGCAACATTACAGTTACAAAAAAAGGTACAACATGAACTACACAGTGTTTTTCAGCCTGCAGTATTTGATGTCTTCAATATTTTGGGCTGCTGGTGAGGGTTTTGGGAAAATGACCAAGGCAAGATTGTTGCCAGTAGGTTTCCACTTGCCATATGCACACCTGCACTTGTACTGGAGAGTGGTTACTGGCTTTCAAATAACAGTTGTTCTCCTCAGCAGGCTCCAGCAGCAGCAGCACTGGGCTCAACTTACATCACAGAGTCTCAAATAAAAGAGTCAATGTGAAAGTATTCATTTACAAATTATTTTTGTGTGGCTTTACTAGATATCAGAAAAATAGTACTGTACAATTATTTTTATGCAGCTGACCTCTTTACCTGGCATTAGCACTTCTTGATGCTCAAATGCTTCCAGCTACCCGAGAGAAGCACAGTACTAGGCTGATGTCACACATCTGGCATTAGGACACTGATCTTTTCCTTTATATGGGGTGTGCACTTTTTCCACATAAGCAGTTCCAGGTCAGGTTTTTTTACCTATAAACTGGGATTGATAGTAAGGTAGCAGAAAGGTAGATCTTTCTCTCTTGACCTGCCAGAACTGTTCTGTCCTGACAGTCTGTTGACAGGGCAGGACTTGTTTCCCTACTGTCATCATTTGTGTTCATCTCACACAGACCTACTCCATTTCCCAGAAAAAGTTCTGGATCCTCCAAGTGAAACCATGCCAGTGTGTGAATTCTCTGTTGCTTTTCCCATGGGCCTTCAAAAGGAGAATCTTAGCAGTGAAACTTCTTTGTGCCAGCAAAGTAAAAGCCAGTTCCTGGCCGGTCACACCAGAGCTGGAATGTTGGGAGGGTGTCTGGGGGCAAACACAAGTTATCTGTACAAAATACCCCAAGAACAGCCCTCTGAGTGCTGTGTCTCACTGGCACCTAGGACTCTATTGGTAGTGGGATAAGGGAGCTTACACACATGCAGCATTACTATTGAAAAGCTCCTGAGGGATTTGTCTTTGAAATTATTGAGTTTAAATGCCTTTTTCAAAGTTATATTATGGGTTATCTTAATTTCAGCTGTGCATAACAACGGTAATAATATCTCACAGCTTATTTGTAGTATTACTAAAGTTGGTCATTGTATGTAAGGTTATGTCTAAAGTATATGAATTCTTATTCTTCAGAGGGAGATCTTTTTTGAATTTTACTGATTCATGCAAGGAAGGAGAACTTTCCCAGTGGGCTGAAAATAGCATATAGAAACAATTTCTAATGAAGGTTCAATAGAAAAACTACATGGACTAAAAAAGTGTATTCTGGTCTACTTTCATCTCCACAACCAAACAAAAACACATTTGAGGTTTGTTTGAGCTGGAAAAAAATTAAAATTAGGAGAACTAAAACAGCAGGTGGGGGAAAGGGCAGAGCAGCTGGAACGGGATGATACTAAATGTTGCCAAATTTTATACAATCTTAATCTGAGAGGCCACTTTGGCTTTAAGTTTGAAAAATATTGGCTTTATGCTCAGGGGACATAGGGAAATTTTTATACATGATTGAGATGAAATGTAAATGGAGCTACATGGTTCAAGCTGGTTAACAGTGGTTTCAGTTAGACACAACCAAAGGTGCAATGATTGCTTTACACAAAGGAACTCCAGCAACCAACAGTCTCTTTTAACATTACAATATTATTTGTGAAGGTTAGGGCTTGTTTTTCCAAAATGCTTTTCCAAGTAAAGCTAATTCTTTTAATTGCAACATCTATGACTTCCTAAGTATCATCTGCCTTCTAGTTGTATGTTCTTTGCTACTTGCTTCTACATGAATTCCAGTGTGACTAGAGCAGCTGAAATTGTTTTGGCTGCTCTGTAAGGACATCTTCATCCTTAATAGTAGGAGAAGGAAAAATGTCACTAAAAGAAGTTAGAACTTTTGAACTAACTTTAGAACTACAAGCAGACTCGAGAGGATAAAACAGAGAAAGGAAAAATATATCAGGGCAAGTTCAAACTAATGAGAAGGGCTGAGAAGTATAAGGAAAATATTTTAAGGTAGTTACTATTTTAATTATTATATATAGGAGAAAATTAATTAATCTTGAGAAAAGCTTTGTAATATTAGAATATCAAAATTTTAATTCCCTAAAGTCACATTTAATTTTTAAATGGCACATTTTCAGCAGTACTCCCATGGTTAGAGTGCAGCTGTCATTTTCTTGGAAAAATAAATCAGTATGAATGCTAGCACAGTGCAAATTAGCGTAAATTAAAGCACAGCATAGTCAATGAAGCCTAAAACAGCTTGTGAAGCCACACCTGGTACACCTTTCCATATTGGCCCTGTAATAAAACCCTTTAATAACTTTCCATGGGACAGACTCTCCTCATTCCTGTGCTGCTGTGGTGGCCCTTTCACATCACTGGCCTTCAGTACAGGTGCAAAACTCCAGCCATGCCAAAAGCTTTCCAGGCCAGAATTTCAGTGCACATCAGCCAGTCCTAGAACCAGCTGTGCTGGGATTGTATCCAGCAGGAGTATGTATGTATGAAGTGCTTGTTAAAAGTCAGAGAAGGTGGTAACTCAAAAGAAGTTGTTTTATATATCCAGTGATCTAATCCTACGAATGGTTTTTATCGCTGTCATTCTGTGCAAACCAACTCCAGTAGAGATATGTGTGAGTAAAACCACATTAGAAATGATTCTTTGATATCTCCAAGATTACGTGCCTATCAGGACTACATCATCAGCCTGAGAGGTTGAATTACCCACGTCCTGGGAACTAGATACTGTAAGGAGGAAGGTACAAGTGAGGGATAGTAATGACCATCCTGTAATTAAGATACAGGAATGGAAGGCCTGAAAGAATAGATGTGGAGTTGGCTGTGCTTCAAGGCTTACTCCATCTCTGAAGCCTACTGACCATAATCACTTCAGCCCATCCAGTTTTAAAGTAAACTCAGATGCTCTTTGTCTTGAAGTTCTAGTAGTGTTTGGTATTTGATATTTTGAGTATAGTAAAAGCACTATAACCTCTCCCACTTAGGAGTTTGTAATCATGGGCATCTCAAGCACTCCCACTATTAGGGAAAAGCCCCCTCCTTGACTTCAAGGAGGTGAGTATTTCATAAGATAGAAACTATTGCAACATCATGCAATTTGCTTGCTGCTAGGTGAAGTATTTAATGTTCAGAATGACTGCTTAATGCTTCACAATGTGGATAAATTTAGGTAGTGCTCAGATGTCCATTATGTAAATTCTACTTCAAAGTATATTTTAAGAATAATTTAAACACAGAAATATCAATTAATCTCTTTGTTCCTTAGGTTAGAAGACATTCAGATGAGCGATTTTGCTAAACAATATTGCTACTTACATGAGACAGATGAGCCAAAAGAACCTTAAGTTTCCAAGATCCAGAGTATTAAGTTTCCACTTGAAGTTAGCTTTGATCTCTAGCTTCTGTCTGAAGTCACTTAAGATTGATTTGTCCCAAATGACTTCCACACACATGTTCAACTGCTGGATTCCTGATGCGTGGATCCCTGTGTGGAACAGGCTGACCAGCAGATGTCCCCAAATTCTACATAATCACACAGTTTCCGAAATCTTTGGTACCCTTTTGCACGTTCCAAAGGATGAAGCCACTTGAGGCCACAAATACTCTTGCTTCTTATTCACATTCTTGTGAAAACTGAAGTTCTGAGCTAGGGAATGCTTGACTGCTGACACAAAGCACCTTTATTGTCATAGAAAAATTGTTTGGATATTGGTTCATTTTTATGACGTGCTGCCATTAATTGATTGTCCCTTGTTTTATTTTCAAAAGCATTCTAGTTTTTTTCCCTAGAACAGCAATCCCCATCCAAATATGACCTGTAATACTTTCATCTGGAGGTTCAGCCACAAGAGGCAAGACTTTTTCCAAACTAGTATCAATGATTTTGACTTGGAGATTACAAAATTCATGAACTACATTCTTTCTGCACATCAAATGCTGCTTTTACAATTCCCCACAAACTATTTGAAAGCCAAGGAGCTTGTAGTAGGTTGTAGATGCAAAGGCTGCTTTGTTGTGAAAGAATGAGGAGAGGCAGGCTGGTGAGAAATATAGGAGACAGACGGAGCCATGTGTTCTAGCTGTGTCCTTCCTCCCTACAAACACCAGAAACTTACCTGATTTGTTATAAAACAGACTAGACTAGTATGTAGGAGCAAGAGGACTTAGAAGAAAGTGTAAATGATTGCAGATTTGTTTGGAACATGAAGATTTTCTTCTTAGAGGGGGCTGAAAATTAGTTCCTCTAACTTTACTGTTAGAAGAACACATCTACGAACAAAATCATTAAAACACAACCCCGTGAAATTAAAGACAACTGCACAAAATGAGGTGAACTGGCATTGAAAGTTTATCCATTTCAGAAATCTATACATTTAGATACAAAAGGGAATTAGCACAAAAATTTACATATTTGCAACTCTTGTATTACACAGGTGAAGAGTGTGTTATGTTCTAAATGGATGTTTACAATTTAAAAATCTGAGTGTAAGGTTGAAAAAACAATCAAATATCTGAATATGGCCCCAAAGAGAGCATACTATAAATATGACTGTCATGACAATGGAGTAAATTATTCCCAGACAGAGAAAATCTTACTCTGTAGACAGTATGTGTGAATATTGCAAGGAACTGGAACTTAGTCTGATATGTCTGTAACTATTTGCCAAAAAAGTTTTTTAAACTCTTCTTGGCTGAGCCTTCTTTAGAGAGGATCATATCAGGGTAGTGCACCACAGGGATAGTAATTTAAAATAAAAGGAATTAGACTTAAAATATCCAATATTCAACAGAATCTGAATTTTAAGTACTTCACATTCTTTACACACCTAAGTCCCATTACAGCGGGAACAGAGATAAAAAGACTGATATTGTGTATGTCTGTGTCTCTTGAAAAAGATGGAGGCAGTGTTTCCTGCCTCAATTCCTGTGTATGAGCCTCATATTCCATCTGATTAGTAAGGAAAATTCCCTAGGGACTAAATCCTGGTTAACTGTTTTCATTAAAAGCAAAGTCTTATTCTGTAATGGTTTTGTTATGATTTTAAAGTTGTGACCATCTAATGGTAACAAGATTAAAATGGGCATCTATAAACTTTGAAAAGGTAACCAAAAAAAAATAAGCTTATGGATACAGATTCATACTGTTAAAAACTAGATACCTTCTGTTTCAGGAGTGGCGGAATTTTTTTTTACTATTATTACATGTCTTGTAAACACTATTAGAGTGTGAGACCAATATGACAGTGGTTTTGGATCAACAGAATTACTTAAAAGATTATTAAAAGAAATTTCTTCTCCAAGAGTAATTTTGGCATAGATATCAAGCCCTTGGATTTAGGATACCTGTCCCCAAAATACTAGGGAACAAGCGTTAAAAGCACCCTGGTAATGTCTATCACTGACAGCAGATTAAAAACAGATTTCGTTTTCCATGCAACTACAAAATGAGTAGAAATTCTAATTATGGAAAAATTCTTGGTGGTAGACTAGGGTAGTGTGTTTTGCCCTAGAACAGAAAAGAATTCAATGGGCTGACAACCTGTTCCTAAGAGATTGACCACAAGGATTTATGGAGTGATAGTAGCGTCACAATCATGGTTTCGGGGGTTTTTTTGTGTTTTGTTTTAAAGAACCTTTGATTATGGCAACATGAGAGAAAACTGCTAGTTGGAATTTGGGATATCAAAGGGCTCCCTTCTCTTTCCCCTAAATCTCAAGTAGCCCTTTCTCTTTTCTCATACCCTTTAAAAATACCTGTGGCACGAACCCTTCCAGTTCAGAACTAGGTAATGGGGCTCCCATGAAAGCCAAATCAATATTGTTCCACACTTATCTCAAGTGCATGTCATTAAGCAGTATGTGGGATGCCACACCCATATCAGCCAGATAGTACCTGATAGTGATTACTGTACTCAGAAAGTACAAGTACATATGAGGTGGCTTAAAAAAAAGCCACATTTCCTGATCATCTTTACCTATAGCAAATCAAATAATTTGCACAGAAATCTTCATTATGTACACATCAACTATACAAGTAATACAAAATATCTCAGTTGAGCACCAATGCTGACTTTAGGAGTACTGGCTCCAAGTCAGAGTATTAGTATTCCCTGGCACAAATAAATTCTGACATACTTTCAGAAGTGTCCATTTTCTGGATCAGCTGTATTCAGATCACTTCTTTGTTCATGTTCATCTACGACATTCCAAGGAGATTAGTAATAGCAGCAGCTTTATAAAAGGTGTGGGTATCCTGGACAGCTTTCACAGCATAATCAGTTCAGATCTTTGTAAAAGAAAACACCATAAAATCCGCTGATCTGGACTGTAAGGCTTTACCAAGAGTTCATTAGATGGCATTTACATAACAATTCATGTGAGAATAAATGGTGGAAACAGACTCAGTTTATGTGTGCAAACAACGGGATGTCCAACAGGGGCAGGAGTCCAGTCCTCAGGGGCAGTGAACCATGGCTGTCACCTTGGCTTAGAGTAACCATAAGGACACCTGAGCATCAGGCTGTCGTGACTGGGTAAGATGTGAGTGCTATAGTATTCCACCAAACTTCCCATGTTCAAAAACATGATATCCGAATCCAGGTAAAACTTGCCATCCTGTTGTAGAACAAAAACATATGTAACCATTGGCAATAAGTTTCTAGCTCAATGTCTAAAGAAAAAAGGGCAAAACATCGTCAGAAAGAAGTTCTTTCAAACACATTACTGCTTTGCAAACTAGTCAATCATACAAATAAGTCCAAATTAAACTCAGGAATTTAATAGGATTTCACTGGAGCTGAAATTTATGATTATACATAATGCAGCAACCAGAAAACCAGATCTGAGTACTCAAACTCTCATCCTAGATCAGATATTTGTAAATCAGCTGATTTTTACTGTCAGAGGTGGGAACAAATTTAGACTTTAACTTGTTAGTTCTGATATATACCTATATGCACACCCATATTATACATACAGACGTATATAATCTGAAGATGCATACACAGTGCAGCTACTGACCTTTTCAAAGATTCTGTAGTTTCTCACTTTTCCTGCAGATTCATCCCATACAACCAATACCTTGAAGAAGAAAAATACAACATATTCAGTTAAATAACATATGCTACCAAGCCCTTCTAAGTCAAGGTATTATTAAGGAATTAAGTAAAATTCAGCCTAAGAATTTTTTTAAATCACTGACATTATGATTCTCTCGTATTTTCTTGCTTTAAGAATAGACCACATCTAAATTGTTAAGTATTTTGTCGTATATGAGATGCAGTATGTCTCAATCAAGAAGTTTTTTGGGAGACAGATTAAGCAATTGCACTTTACCTTTCCAGGCTTAGTAGATGAGTTCCTAATACAATACAATCCATTTTGTGGTTGTCCTTGTGGGCTATTAGCTTTAAATATCCTAAGAAGAATAAACAATGACGTATTATAATTATTCATGTACATGACGTATTATTAGCACTCAGATAAATCAAATGCCTACAGTCTTAAAATTCTTATTACAAATCTCTGGTTTGGGTGTAATAATTCATAGTAGATCATAGCTGAAAGAAAGTCAGTGTTCTAGCACCTGAACCAGCAGTGCAGCACAGATCATCTGGCTTTCTGGTCCCATCCAGCATCCTGGCAAAACAACCTCCTCCAGATGGAGCCAAATCTCACAGCATTCTCATCTCTCAGTTGATACATGAGCACTGAACTAACTTCTCTAGAAAGTGATTTCCATATTAAACATTTTAGTGTGTGTTTTAAACACAATTTATACCTATTGAAAAGATCATCGGACTATGGTTCAGTACAGGTTTTTGTAGGACTTCAAAGGAACTATTTTAAAATCACATTTTACCTCTCAACTTCGAAGGATTCAGAGGTATTAAGAAATACTGAAGCAGGCAGCCCAACCTGTAAAAAATTTGAAGAATACAAATCACTGTGTAAGTCAATGACAACTCAAAACCCTAGCAACTTGTTATGCAAATAAGCCATCAGTATCTGAAATTATTTAGGGTGATTTAATCTTTGCTTTATGCCTCTTCCTCCTTTATATCCAATCTTAAACTCCATAACTTACCAAGGCATTCACTAAAGCTCAAAAAGAAATGAGAAAAAAAAATTACACAGCACTGTTTTCAGAAAGTTACTCTTCTCCTGAAATAATGCACTTAAAATGTTCCCAAAAGTATACATAAGCAAGGAAAAAAAAAAATTCTTTCAGAATGGATCATCTGCTTGATCTTACTTTTTCATAATCATCATCAGAGTCATCATCAGGTTGGCTTGGCTTGGCTGGTAGTGCTGGTTTTTCAAATGAAAAACTTCTAAAACTCTGTCCATCTGGTGGTGATCTCCTGGCAGAAACAGAATGAAAACTGAAGGATACCTCATCAGGAAAACAACAAATATACAAAACACTGAAAGGATAGTAAAACTAGAACTGAAATTTCAGTTTAGACCCCAAATCATGGAATCCTAGAATGGTTTAGGATGGAAGGGACCTTAAAGACCATCTCATTCCAGCCCTCCTGCCATGGGCAGGGATACCTCTCACTAGACCAGATTGCTTGGAGCTCCATCCAACCTGGCCGTTCCAGAGAACAGGCATCCACAGTCTAGGTGGGCAATCTGTGCCAGTACCTCACCACCCTCCCAGCAAATAATTTGTTCCCAATATCTAATCTGAACCTACACCTCCCCTCTTTCAGTTAAAAGCCATTCTCTCTTGTCCTGTCATGCCATGACCATGTCAAAAGTCCCTCTCCAGCTCTTTTGCAGCCCTTTTAGGTACTGGAAGGTGTTCTGAGGGTCTCCCCGGAGCCTTTTCTTCTCCAGGCTGAACAATCCCAACTCTGTCAGCCTGTCCTCATAGGAGAGGTGCTCCAGCTCTTGGATCAACTCAGTGGCCTTCTCTGGACCAATTTCAACAGGTAAACACCTTTCTTATGTTGGGGGCCCCAGAGCTGGAGGCAGTACTTGCAGATTAATTTAGATAATCAGAGATTAATTTGGGTAAGGAGAGACCTCTAGAGATCATTTAGTCCAAACTCCTGCACAAAACAGGTCCAACCAGATCAGCTAGATTCACTGCAAGTTTTCAAATAACAGGCAAAAGAAGCACAACACAGAGAGGGATGGTGCAGGGAAGAGACATGGATGTTGGTATGAATCTGAGTATGTCTAAACTTGTTAACTAATAAATTATTGAAAAACATATTATTGCATTGTGTTTTCATACTTACTGTAACTGGGGACATGACAATTTCTCTGTTCTAGGCTTGACTGCAGGGAGCTGGTGGCTTGGCACAGGTGGCTTTGGGAGCACTGGTGGCACAAACAGTCCAGGTTTACCATGTTCCCTTGGCACTTGGGGCTCTGCTGGCTTTTCAGCAAGCTGTGACAGCTTGGGTTTATTGCCTGGCAGAGGAGGAGGAGTCCGCGAGGAAAGGTGTAAGTTTTTTAGCTTCTCGCATGCTTCTGGAGGAGCAAGGACTTGGGCTGGAGGCAGAGGCTCTGGAGGCAGTGGGTGAGACTCTTTGCCGCTTGCAGGCTTTTTGAACACCGGTAAAGGGGGCACAGGGGGCAGCTGTTCACTCAGTCTCCGGCTCGGGGATTGAATCTTTAGATTAGGTTCAGCTCGGCCCTGTAACTGGGGCTCTCTCACACTCACAAGATCCTCTAGTTTGATATCAGGTAAGCTTCTCTTAGGAGGTGGGGGTGGTACTGGTGCAGTTGGTTTGCCAGCATAGGAATGTGCCCTCGCTTCGGAGTAGGGAGATTTCCTGACGTGAGGAACGGGCGGCGGTGGGTATGCGGGGGGCAGGACCATATCTACAGAAAGAAAACCAAAAAAATTGACACACGGGGGGGGGAATACAGTATGTCATCAAAAGAACTTCTCAAATCAGTTTTCTGTGTGATCTAAGATATTTCACTGGCATTGGGCCTGGTAGTAGTCAACATGCTGGATAAACATTTAACTTTCAGCACAATTCTGAAAGTTATAAGCAATAAACGCCTGATATTTTTATTCAGGCGTGGCTTATGATGACTTAGCAAAGAGTTTTCACTTTGCTAAAAATAATGTAGTCTGTTTTTTCCTTAAAAGATTAGTGCTGCTCCAGACTGATGACCAGATACAGGTCATCCCAGGCAGGAGGCTTGCAAGGAAACATACCCCTAAAGGCGTGTAATGCTTTTTGTAAGAGGTTACTGCTGTTATTATAAACTTCTGACCCTAAATACCTCTCAAGATTAGATACCTCTGCATTACTTCAGTTATTTTGCCAGTTGGAATAGTTATGACCAATACAAAATAATAACCTGGCATTCCACATGAATATTGCCTTTACTGGGGGCCTTTCATGAGGGGAATCAAAGAAATCACATACCATCTTTCACTATGTCAGAAGTATCCGGCTGCAAATAAGACTCATCATCTTCCTCCTGGTCATAATCTGGAGATAAAAATCAGTGTGTCAGACTCTGATAAGTACTTCTGGAACCAAGAAAGAATATCAAGTACTTACGACTCTTTAATACAAATATTTTTCAGGTATTTTTTCCAAAGAGGTAAAAAAAAATAATAGCTTTGATCCACCTCTCTGTATCTAGAATAGGTGTTTCCTTAAATTTTTATGTCAGTTAAGAAAGCCATCAGTTATAACAGAGGCAGATGAAGTAGACTGCACATAGAATTTTTTTTCAACTTACAAGTTAAAAAATTTACTTTTTGGTGACACTTTCTAGTGTTCCAGCCTTCCTGAGAAAAGCTCAAATTGGTTGCAGAGACACAACTACATGGATACATTGACAACACCACATGGAAAAAACATAATCCCCAAAATTTAACCCTACCACAGAAACATTTATGATTTTGCAATATAGAAGATTAAACAAGCTTAGTGGCCTACAAAACAATTTTAGTTCTTTTGCCTTGCTCTGGCAACAAAAAAAAAATCACCACAACAAATGGTTTAAGTGGTTTCAGTGTTGCCTTTATCTGTAAATCAGAGCAACCAAGCCACAAAAAACATGTTACTTCTAGGCAGAAATTTATCATCATTGATTATAAGAGGAGCCTGAAGGACAATATGCAGAAGAATGCCCTAAAAATAGGTAGGAATATATGATAAAAATCAGTTATTCTAATTTTCCTAATTTAAACTTCTACTAGGCCTCTTATCATCATTCATCTTGTACCCTTCCCTCCCATAAACACAGGACCAAACTACAACCCCACATGAAATGCTGATGAGTCTGTTCTCCTCTGTTCTCAGCAATAGAACCGGATTTCCTAACAAGACCAATTCCTGCCTTTTTGTCCTAGTCAGGAAGAATAGTCAGGAATTTCCTTTCAGGAAATGAGAGTACTTGCTCCCATCAACACTGCCCTTAGAAATCTGAAAGGGCAGATGGGGAAAGGCCCAGTAAAGGATCTCTGTTGATCCTTGAGGCAAGGTTTCTCATGTTGGTTTTTGTAAACATATTTCTTGACTAGGAACTCAGTTGCTGAAATATGCTGTGAATGCCTACCTGGCAGGCTGTCACGTCCTCACTTTCAATTAACCTCCTTGAATGATTCTGAAATTCTTTAGTTTATTTGTGCCATTTGTTTAATGGCACAGAATATCTGTTTCTGATTGAAAACTACAACAGAGATACACCTTGTAAAAAAACACCAGTTGCAAATTGGATCAGTTCACCTAAGATACGGGAATAATTCCTGCAGAATTCAGGAGAAATAAATAAGCAAATAAAGAAGGCTTATTTTTCAGTGTCTAAATTTGTCACCTTCATTATCTGCTGAATGATGGGAATACTTGATGTCAATGGGACGTTCTACTGAGCCATAGAAACTGTCTGCATCAGAACCAGAGTCACTGCAAAAGAAAAGACGGAGTTACTTCTGTTTAGCAGGACTGCAGCACTGGAAAGGAATGGTGGAAAAGCAGAAGCAATCTGTTCCTATTTCCCAATTAACACTCAGATATGTTGCTGCTGTCTTTTAAAAGATTTCATTTGTTTTATGCAAAGCTGACATTTAAAGTGCTCATTGTTTAAAGGTTTGGTTTTTTCTTCGTATTCTTTTAAGTATAAATTAGGAAGTGCTTTTCTTCTTGGGTCTTACTGTGTCTGCTCTTATTTAGCAGGAAGTTATTTGTAGGTGCAAAAAGGCTAAAAACACCACTGTCTACTGAGAGCTAGTGCAAAAGGGATAAAAAGCCAATGAAGAATAAGGGTTTATACCTGAATTCTGTCATTGTTTCTTTCTTCTCATGGTAGTGATCAATTTCCCTCCTCAAGGATAGCATCCAATTCTAAAGAAAAATAAAAATACAACATTCAACACATACATCTGCATTTAATGATTTAAAGATTGATCTTGTCCTCTGGAAGAACAGAGAAAGTCTAGAGAACATACATTGAAATAGTATTCAGCCATGACTTTTTATTGAAAAGACTCATCACTCAGATGTTTTGACTGTATAAAATGCTGTAGGAACATACTGAAACATTAAGTTTTCAGTTTACAGATTTCAGACTCTTATTCCTAAAGCCAGGTATATATTCACAGTATGTTTATGCATGAGAGATTTCACTGAATAGCTTTCATAATTTATCAAAGGCTTTACATATTATTACTTTTTCCTTGGTGAAAAATAAATACGGAATATTTATGAACTATGGAGAAACCCGTACCATCTAGCATGTCGCTTACAGCCATTCCCTAAACTACAAGTTGAATTGACACAAACTTAATAGTTAAAACTTCAGACATGATTTTCAGAGGAGCCCAAACAACTAGGTATACAAATTTCAGTGACAGCTGCATTTCCAGTTCATTTAGATTTTAGGGAAGTCCAAGATTCACTTTTTGCTTCAAGGAAAATTCTATTGCAAAAGAAGAAAGTTACCTTTCTTTCATCTTCAGAAGAAGCTGAAAAAAACCACGTCCTGTGCTTCTTGCTTATGTGAACTAACTTGAAAGGAAACACATTGCTTGATGTTGTCTCCTCAGCTGCCCTCATAACCCTGAGAAACAGAACAACCAATACAGAAATGCCTTAATCTATAGAATTAATGCTGCCATACAAGTCATAAAGACTGACAGACACCAGTCTTACTGGCCAGTTTTGCTTTATGAAAATAACTCCCATGCCCAGAAAAACACCATAGAAATCCCCATATGTGCATTTGCAGTACTTCTCCATTACTGTGGTAGAAAGGACAATGCAAAAGGAAGAGCACTTGTTAATCCACCAGCCAGACTTTTATGAATGGCTGCTTTGACCTGTTCAAGAGTTAATGAACCACATTAATTCACAAGCGTCACACACTGTGGGTACTCAGGGTGCTTGTGGTCCTTATTTCAAGAAGGCACTATTTCAGAGGAGAAATCAAAACACACATTTCCCATGACAATAAGGAAAAACTAATAATAAAGGTAAACTTAATTTTTACACGTTTCCCTTACAAACACTTTCTTACATGTTTTTTATTATTTTAAAACAAGCATAACTTAACTTCTCTTTTTTGTGTGTGTGAGGAATTCCCTCATTTGGGACTCCTCAGGCAAAAAAAAAAAATTAAAAACTCCTTATGCAACTACTCAGTCTAACAATTCTTTCAGATCAAATTCTTTTTTAATAATGCTTGTCTGTGCATTATACTAATTAAAACCTGGTCCCTATTCCAACCAAGGTCTCTACAAGGCTGCTAGAATGAAGATACATAAAAAGGAATGAACAGTCTTTGGCACTTAAAAATTCCATCATATTGTTCACATTCATGTGGATTGCAGAAGCTGGCATCATGACCAAATTACACTGTGGGTTTCTTCTACAAATCAATCTTGAATTTTTAACTAGCTACAATGTTTACAAGTGCAGTCCCCTAAAATAAGCCATTGTGGTGCTCAGTTAGAAAAGCTCTCATAATTTAAGAAAAGGTAATTCCTTATTCCACAAGTCTGAGAATATTATACAGTACAAGATATACATATACAAATACAATAAAATTGCAGTGGTTAGGATCAATACAGTGATATTTCTCTACATTCCCTCTCATTGAACCTTTTTTGGCATCAATTTCAACAGCAATTCCCTAAAGTTAGGTTGGACTTGTATTAGTAGGCCTTGTACTTATACTGCACTCAGATTCTGACAGTACTGGCTAACTTGAAAGCCACATATTTTTGTCATCAACTTGCAAAGTAAATATTAAGATTAAAAATACGTGGTGAAATGAGTCAGTCATTTTGCACATGCCTTCTCTCATCTATCACTCTGTAGCTGATACAGTTTTGACACTAACTACAGCTGCTGAACCAGTAACTCCACAAATTTTCTCTTCTGATTCCTTTCTGGTCACTACAGAACAAAGATGGTTTGTCTGAAAGAATCCACATCTATCTGCACGTGCACCCTGCATTAATCAGTAACAAGAGTAAGCCCATTGCAATTCAAACAGCTTTACAGGTTAAATTACAGAAGAGGAAGGCTATCCACTTGCCAAGCACAGGAAATGTCATATATACAATTTGAAAGGAATACATCTCTTGGAATCTAAGATCTATGCTTAACCCAAAAAACAGATGTAGCTGTGTTTAACTTCATTAGAAATGAAACCCGTAGCCCCTAGCATTAAGTAAAATGAGCTTGGGTGTTAAACAAGTTCCTTGGCACTTACCTGTTGTAACCTTTCAAGGAAAATGCACCCTGGGGAGATGCAGATGTGCTGCTCTTAAAATAGTAGATACATCCCTCATGGATGATCACAAATCTCAATGGCCCTGAAAAGATAAAAAGTGAGCAAAATACATATCCAAGGGCAGCAGAATAACTAGAACCTCTTAGCATGGGTAGAATTATTGTTTAAGATTTTAGTAATCATATTAATCACAATTAAGTTTGAGTAAATGAGCACAAACTAGTTAAGTGACAGCTTGTTGATGATCAGTCACACAGTGAAGCTGTCCATTTGCAGAGTTTTGGGACTAAGTGTAATATTTGATTCCCTCACTTGAGAGGCAGCTGATCTGCTTTTATTTTGCTTCTTCAAAAGAAGCCTCAGAGACTGCAGGCCTGACCTCCACCTGTGCTTCTTTACTAGTGGAATAAGCAATAGCAGGAAGGCAGTCACAGGCTACAAATACATATTTAGATCCATCCCAAAACCATTATTTCCCTCTCTTCTTTCACCTCAAGTACACAATGCTGCCAATAAAATTATATCCTATTTTCTTCTCTTGAAAGAGGCCAAGACTCCTTCCTTTATCAAAGACAGTAACCTTTGTCCTTAACTATATAAGTATAGTTTCATTATAAACAGGGATACCAAATGAATAGCATATAAATAAACCCAAAATCTGAACCTTTCCCCATATAAATGGACTCTGATTTCAGAAGAAATTACTGGTTTTAAGTACAGCCCAATGCTGGCAGTGAGAAAATTTCCATTTCACAACAGCTGTAGGAGATGGGGATATTTTTCCAGTACAGAAAAACCAACTGGAAAAAAAAGCTGAGTACTAATTTCTTTCAGAAAAGAGTATTTGAAATTGATACATATCCTGGGAATCTGTTTGTCTTGAAAATCTTGCTGGTGAAGGACTTGACAAGAGATCTAAACAAGCAAAATAAAGTGAACCCCAACATTCATTATCTAAAATTTACAGTTCCAAAACAATTAAAGGAAAATCTTTCAATATGAGTCTTTGATACATATATTCCAGTAAAATTATATTCCAGTACAGACAAAGTGGAAGAACAGCTTCAATAAATCGTCTTCTAACATGAAGTCTGTTACTGGCCCCAGAGGCAAACATTTAAAACATTTAATTTAGTTAATACCTCATTCAACTTACACTTCAGGATCTGCAGCTGGGTGCCTCCTTTTTTATGAAGATACCCTGATTTGGTGACTCCTCCAGGCATTGTCAGAAGGTTTTGTGCTCCAATTGCCTTCATTGGGACTGGCCAGACCTGCTCCTGCGAGGCCATCATTCTGCAATTTAGAATAATTAAAAACAGTTTAAACCTCAGATTTTACGTTAAGGAATGGGTACTGAGAAGCAAAGCTTGTTTCCTTAAACAAGCTTTCCAAACAACTAATGTGGTTCAGCACTCAAGAATGTAAGACAGACAGGGTGTTCAAAGATTCCAGGAACTTTGTAACGTATAAAAAAAATGTGGTGCAAAAAGCCCCGATTTATTTTTATACAGTTCTCAAAATGATTGACAGTTGTTGAAACAAAAGAAAAGTGCTTAGTAAATGTTACTTAAATATTTATGTTTTAAAAATACTCCAGATAACACTGCGAGACTTAATCAGGCAGGCGCTGGAAAGAAAATTGGCTTCTTCTCCCAAGTGCTACATGACACACATATATACAATGTTATTTTCTGTACAACGAGGGAATCAAGTCAAAGTTTAGTAACTGCACCATCCAATGCTACTTACTCCTGATATTTACATGTTTTATTCTTTAACTCTTAATTCTTTAATTAAAGGATTAGTATATAATCTCATACTGGCTGTTACACATGACAGCATCCTGTGCAAATGAAGTTCCTCTCAGATTGCCGCAGGCTTCCATTTGATTTATATATCAATTATTAATGTAATGCTCTACCAAGCATCTCTGCAGTTACCACTCTTTCTGCTGTCATCTTAAACCAAAAAGATCAGTTTATTAGGTAGCAACTTATTCTGAGATATCATTATGAGCCCTTTCTTTCTTCAGCTGCTAACAGAACTAGGCTAAAAATCCTACTGTGTCATGGAGAAAAGAATTCATGGGTGAACAGAATGGGAATTTTGACCTAGACATAAAAGGGTCTGTTATCATCAGGTGTAGGGCTAGAGATCTTTGCTGGTAAAAGGCAAGCTAATGAAGTTCCAATTAAATAATTTCTGATAAAGGAATGATGGTTTAGAACTGGTAAGCTTTCAGTGGAGGACTGAAATTTAATGGATCTTGTTCATTTCTCCTTTACCCAAAAGGGACAAGTAAGGGAGGTAAATAGTGAGGCTCAGCACAGAATCTGAGAGCCTCAGCACAACACCCTACCCAAGCACTTGTCCCTCCAAACTAAAACAGCTTTTCCCATTCTGAAAAGAATGAGGAAGTGTTTCAGATTTGTTGAGGTGCAACAGCAAAATATGTATCCATTGTATGGGTTAGGAAAAACAGAAATGCAAGTCAATGGATCTTTCAGTGGATCAGTTTAGGACTGAGATCTAACTGCTTGCCATTTGTGATGACTCATGTGTGGGAAAGGGTGGAAATTCCTAGCAATTTCTACCAGGAGAGGTTAAACTAAATTAAATTCTCTAGGCAGCCTAGAAGACTTAATCACAAAAATTAGGTTTTGGTCCCCAGTGTTATGAAGCAGGCACAGCCAGAGAAGATAGGATCCAAGGCCCTAAAAAGGCTCTCATAGCAGACACATCAAGGCACCATGGTATCCCAATTTTCCCCCAGGACCTCCCTGCTCACCAAAAGGTATGTTACTTTTGTTTTACTCAGCTATATCCTTCCTCCTTCTATTTCCTCCCTGTTCTTATTAAATGACTGAGATCTTTCCAAGCTGAGTTATTTCCTCCTCCTCCTCAACGAAATTTCTAGCAACAGCAACATGTTAACAGGTCCAAAAATGGGCTACTCACGTATTTTAAGGTTCTAAGAATAACAAAAAATCCCAAACAGTAGCAGAAGTTAACATCCCCCTACCCCCCTAAATCCTTCAAATTATTTCTCCACATCTTGCAGAAAAGTTGAAGTGAGGGGAATGGAGAGTGTTACCCAGCTGGCTGCTGACGCCAAACCACAATAATACTGCTAAGAGTGATTTCCCTGAAATAAGGATTGCAAAGACAACTCCTGGGCGAAATTCTTTTAAGAAAATGCACACCAACATTTAAACATTAGAACTTAATTTGAGTTACTTCACTCTGTTTCTAGTTATGTTCAAAAAAAAGACTAAATAAAAAGGAAACATTTTCATTCAGATAAATATACTCTGATGCCACTTTTCTAACTTTAGTCTCAATGCCATCCAACAGTTTCGAGTTCATCTTGGGTCTCCCAATCCTCTGTACCTTTACTACAAAGAACAGAAGAAAGGACTTAAGCACCCAGTGCATGATGCAAAACTGTTCCAGTGTTCTGTACATAGGTTGAAAACCTGTCAGAAGAGGCAGAGTTAAATGTCTCAGAGAGGTTATCCAAAACAACCAGTAAGTTGAAATTTCTAGGAAGCCAAAGCCGAACACTGGCAATAAGTATATGCTACCCTAGGTAAATACAGAAAGCAGAAATATTTGTCCCAGTCATTTTGACCTTCTGTAGGGGAGTACACCAGTCAGACTACTCACTAAAGCGTGTCCGGATGGGCATTTTCTCCTCTACCTGAAAAGCCAGAATTTAAGGCAGACAGGAAAAAAAAATAAATTATAGAAGCAGAGGAGCAAGCGGGGGAAAAAAAATAATCCAGTTCTACAGTGTGATGACTACAGGATTTAACTGACAGGAAAGGACAGCAGAGTATAAGGTTCTGCTTCCCCTTTTCACAGTCATTTCTTACTTTTGGCTACTTACTATAAAACAGTCATAAAAATAGAGACCAAAACTTAGAACTTCCCCAGTCCAGTTAAATGAATAAAAGAAATGAGTAAAAGGAGACACAGTTGAAATCCATGCCACCAAGTAGACATTACATGAACTAAAGAGCCCACCTAATGCACCAGGCTTTTCAACAGATTGAGAGGGAGCTAAGCCCATTATCTGGATTTCAGTGTGGCTTATAACTCTCCCCATCACATCTGTACACTCCTCAAGCACTTTCATCTGCAGGCACATAGCAGACACTTAGGGAAGACTTTGGTATTCTGAGTTGAAATCTTTGAGTGAGGTTGCTAAAATCCATTTAAGTACTTTGAACCTAGTCCCAGGCAGATTTTTCTTCTTTTCTTGACTATAGAAAACAGCTCTGTAAGGACAGATGTTGCTATTTTGCATCACACTGCTGGGAAAAAGCTGTCAAAACAAATCTAACTGCAGATTCTTTATTGTAGGGATGGGAGAGAGGAAGGGAAAAATGGAAGCTCAAGGATTTTTGTGGTCTTAGCATCTACAGTATGGTTGCCTTTAGCACACTGAATGGGTCCTCCAGCTCTTGATATTCCTGTTGTAACTTCTTTACTACATTACACCAAGAACAGATGGATGTTGCATTACCAGGTATGCACCATAGCAGTCACTGAAGTCACTGCAGAGCCCATTCACTTTGGCCTTACTGAGAACAGAAGGATATTTCCCAGTTGTTTCTTATGCAGTTACACTTTTACACTTCAAGCCAAAGCCCCCGTTACACATTTTCACCTCTGGTGCATAGGAGAGTCTCTTCCGTAGGGCTGACAACCAAGTTAACAGAAAGGGCTCACACAGGGCAGCCAAAGCTCCTTCTGACATTGGTCCTCTGTTACAAACAGAAGGCAACGTCCCCCATGCAGTGTTCAGTAAAAGCTTCTAGTAAAAGCTACAAGCTTTTCTCCTCTTCTGACTCACCAAGGAACTAGAGGCATATTTTTAAATCAATTCTCCCATCAAGCCCCAAACCCATTGCCTGTGGCTATTGAATGAATCTTCCCCCTCACTGAGTGGAACCCTCCCAACCAGAAGAGGACAGCAGCAGTCAGGGAAAGGTCTTGCATCACTCTGTTTTTCAGGTGATCCCCATGACAATTCTATGCCTGTGAGGGAGATGAAAGGCCTCGGAGTGTAGTAGGAGAAATAGTAGAACAGCAGTTTCTAGAATGTGCTTCATGATTCAAGGGTGCTTTTGGAAAGACAGAATGGTGCAATCAGCATTTTAGAGCATGATACAGAGCTCATACAATTACCATTGTAACTACATCATATATATAAACTGGTCTGCCAGACTGAAAACCAAACCAATTTGTAATTGCTAATGTATCAATAGTCAGTCCAAGTCTATCACATGAGTATACTTTTCTCGAACACTATCACAGTGAGCCATTTTTTATTTCAAAGTACCCTGAAAGTTAAACAGCATGAAAAAAAAGTGAAACTACACACTCAATCATATAACCAGGACAAGGCCAGTCAGATGCAGAAGTATTTTCTGAATCATACTACTGCAACTAAGCTCAAACTCTGAATGGATCGCAGACTTCTGTTACTGTGTAGCAGGTAAATGTATACATCTCTAAAGCAATTTTAATCTATCCCCTCACTCAGAGTATAGGGAATAGCTGTATTGGAGGCTAGGGCATAATTTTACAGGCTAAAAGTTCCTCCATGAGTAAAATCCTGCCACATTAAAAATCTGGATTACATTATAGAAGAACACTTATGCCTCTTGGCCTTAAGAGCTACTGGCATTCAGCCCAATTAAAGCAAATACAAGCTGATTCAATTAAGGATTGTTTCCTGGAAGAGTCCTCAGTTCTTGCTTAACTTCAGCAGAATATATGGCAGATGTGATCATCTCCATATCTTGTGTTATATAGGTGTCAAAAAAATTACCCTCATCTCTGAGACTACAGCTGCCAAAAGTTGTTTTAAAACTTCTCACTTGTTAGAATAATATTTATGATCTGTCCTGGAGCCCAGTTTGGTCATGCTGGAAAAACCAAAAGAACAGCCTCCAAAGCTGCAGTACAAAAAGTAAACCTGATCTGAATTTGCAACAATGCTATGTCAGTTACATCTGAGAACTTACACATCTGTAATCTCACAACCTCTAGTCTTTAAATTTTACTTGGAAGTCAAACCTAGCTAAGCCAGATGCTAGTTTACTTCTGAATACATAACTTACAAATAACATGACATATATAACACAACTTACAGAAATGAATGTATTCCTCACATCATGCAGAGGGAGACTGAAGTATCAGTCTCTACAAAAGGCTTTACCAAAAACTTTTCTGCAGTTCTACACTGAAGAACAGGAAAAGTTTCCCGTCTGTGCTCTCAGCAATTCTGAGCAAGAATGATTTCTCTGATTCAACCATCTAAACATTTACCATCTGTTCTTCAAACTGCTTTCTGCAGAATTATCAGGTCTCTTGTCATTTATTAACCATTCTCCAGTACTTCTGAAATACTTTTCCATATCTCTCCTACTTTTTTGGTTACACATTCCATTTCTTAATACTTCTAACAGCCCCTTTCACAATACTCAGAAAGATTAATAGCACAGTACAAACACTGAAGTAAAAAAAATCTTACAAGACAAAGGGAGCAGAGAAATAAGCCCGACTGAAATACATTGTATAACTAAATTTACTCTCTTTAACTTGCTTCAACTTGCTTTTCTTTTCTGGCAAAAGTTTTCAACCAACACCCAACTCATCTCTTCCCCCTCCAATTCTTTATCCTTTAATTTTCTGCATGAGTCAAAAGTATTTTAGCCCAGATAAAATACTCTACTCTTAGCTGCAGTCTGCTCTCTACCTGAAGGAGAAAAGATGACAGAAATACAAGCCACAGAAAGCACTAACCTGGTGACCTTGTCTGATCGACACATAGTTTTTCTGCTGACAGTTTCACCAAATGATTGTTTCCTTTGCGATGACAAAGCCATTAACAATTTATGACCCCTCTCAGGCATGGCAGGAACATCTCTGCACTTCTCCCACGTTTGGGTACTCCCAGGCTGAAAGCCACTGCTGTAGCTGCTGTCTGCTCAACACACAAAAGGAAAAGAAACCCTGCCCCAACTGCTTTTGCATCTGCACTGCGCTGCGGCCAAAAGTGACGCCGAGGCAATGACTTGTTTCCTTTGTTACTTCCTGTTTCCCCCACTGTCAGTGGGCAGCTCTTTGTCAGACTTCCCAGCTTCCCAGAGAGGTTATAAATCAATTCCCGCATAGCTCAAACCTGGCAGGCATCAAGCTAGAAAGCAGAGGGGATTTTCCAGTGCTCGTTTTCTTCCTCCTCACCTTTCAATCAACCACTTTCCTATGGGAGAAAAAGAAAGTGGTCCTTTTTTCTCTCAGTGTACTCTGGCTCTCACACTGGCAGAGGCACAGCTCAGAAATGCTGCCTGTGCTCCTGAAGAGCCTGTGCCTCAGGTACTTGCACTGCACCACAGAACCGTAAGTATTTAATCTGTTTTCTCCCCCATAGCTGGAGCTTGTCCTTTGCTCTTCAACCCAAGAGAATCAAAATCACCATTCTGAAAAATTCTGCAGCATAGACATGCTTTAGAGCAAGTCTTGCCTGTACATTTGATGCTACACAAGCCACAAAAGACAATAAAATTTGAATTCAAGAGGCTTACAACGCACAATTCTATAGGACAAGTATCACCAACTGATGATGCATAAATGCCATTGTCTTACATTTATTTTCATCTGGAGTTCTTAAAAGGCTTCAAGTGTTTCACTGACTTGTTTAGATTTAAACAATATTCCAGGCTTAAAAGTTTGAACAAGACAAAACCAACTAGAAAGTTTCAGAATGATGGACAAAACACATGTAAGTATGTCAAGCAAAGTTTACTTCGCATATTTTTGGGGAAATGGACATGAATCTGTACCCCAAAAGAGAAGGAAGAAGTCTCCATACAACATCTCCTTTTGTAAACTACCCAACAGTCAAAGCACAAAAGAAAGTAACATTTCAGATACTGCTCATGGCTGTATGGGCTAGAAAAACAGTTCCCTCATCATAGAGCAGCCACCAGGCTCCATAGGAGGGGAAATTAAACCACAAATACCACACACCTGTTGTTAGCCAAAAGGATCAGCATATCAACGCAACATCCCAGTGCTCTTCAATAGGATCAATACCTACTTGTCTCAGTGGCTTAACAGATTTTTCACACAGAAGATAAGTACAGAGGATGCAGCTCAGCAGTTTGTGAATTAAATTCACTTGCCTTATTTGCTACAGTATCAGTTACCCATGGAAGGCACACTGCTCTAAAGCAATCTTTCCTCTCTGAGTTCTCTGTTATCTGAGCATGCTCTTCCAAGCCTGCATTAGCATCTTTGCAAGCTTTATCTCCAACTTAGTAAAAAAAACTAGAAGAATGACAGCACTTGAGTGTATGTAACACTGGAAAAAACCCTTCAGTTCCTCCTTCCCTTTTCTGATGTGACACACACCTAACTCTTGGTTTTTCCCTCCAAACTCCACAACTTACAGTACCACGCTCTTTGGCTTCAACAGCCTCATTAAACCACGCCTCCTTTATCCAACACATGTTCCTGAGGTACTGCTTTTTCTCTCTAACCTTTCTGATGCTGTCCTCTCTCTTTCTTCATTTTAGTACTCAGAAATGGAGTAGGATTTTTCATTTCAAGTCCCAAGATCCCATTTCAACTTCTCTCATGATTTCCAACGCCATCAAGATGGTCCCAGAGTCAGAACAGAAGCCACTTCACACACACACAAGCTGGTGTTCCACCAAGGAACAACCAAAGTAGTTTAAATGTTTCACCGTTTTGGGAGATTGAAAATTCAGTTTAGCTTTCTAGACCAAACATTCATCAGAAGGATTGTATTTCAAAACTGCAAATAAGGAATCTGAAAACACATGAAACTTTATGGATTTGATTGGCATGTCTGCCAGGGAAGTGAAAGAGTATTAAATATATCCTTCTTCACAAAGCAAAATTCTGTTATGCATGGACCTTTGGTATAAGGTTTTCAGACCACTAATCTTCATTTGTCCCCATGAAATGAGTGGTGAGAAACAGCCTTGCACCAAGATAGCCCAGGGAGAATTTCACTCCAAAGGAGATACTTCACTTCTTTAACATTATAAGATATCACTCAGATAACCTTAAAAGGAAGACCCAAAGCATCTGGAACCAACACTTGGATTTCATTCCAGCAGGGCCTGAGGAATTCAGCCAGTCTTTGTCAGGAACAGCTCTTGCTGGCAGTCAAAAGCAGCCCTACTTATCATTAGTTAATGGGGGGCAAGGGCAAAAACACATCAGGCAGAACGCTGGCCTTGCTGGTAAGAATTCACTTGTCTCACCACAGCTCACAGGGCTGAGCTGGGTCTGCAGCAGGGGCGCTTCCCCTTGCTGACAAATTTACAGGAAACTGCAAGAACGGACTGTAAATAAAAGCAGCACAAGAAGAGCACAGCAACACGCAAGGCAGAAAAATCAACAAAGCACTAAAAAAATTAAAATAGTACGAAAAACACTTTCTTTCAGCTGCAGCGAGTCAGCTCAGTAGTTAAGTTCCACTCAGAATAATGTAAGAATTCATATATTATATATTTCCATAAAAGCCAACAGTATAGTAAGGCATTAAAGAAGGATATTCTGTTAATCCCTTACTGACTTTGATGTTTGAACCAGGAGTAGATTATCCAAAGTTTTTTTATTTTATTGATTCTACCAAACGAGTTTAGACCCAAGTTTCTAGGTTACAGTGGAAACACAGCCATTATGTTGAGAGATAATATATTTGTCAGCTGCATACTTCACAAGTGCAGATTGTAAAAGATCAAGTGTATATTACTTGCCTGAATCCTTCATCTATTAAGTAAGGCAATCTTGTGAAAATACAAATAACCATGCATCAGAATTACTTCTGCTGGGTGAACTGCATTATTATCTTTAAAAAAAAAAAAAAAGATAAATCAGCAGCCAGGAGAAGAAATCAGGCCAAAACTTCCAAAAATCCTCTTTCAATGTGAAAAGAATTCCTATACTTTAAATTTCAATTATCATCCCTTCCTTCAACTTATTTCAGAAGACCTGAAGAAGTCCTAATAATATTTTTACTTATTTATTACATATTCTTAAAATAGGTAGCTGAAATCTTGATAATATATATTAAATCTAAACCCAAGAAACACTTTAAGTCAGAAAACTTCCGAGTGTCTGCTTATACGCCAGTGGCTCTTAGGTTCTGAGCATCTACAGACATATTGCTGGCTTGGAACTTCAAAAAAAAGCCAGCCAGCACTGGCCTACAATACATAAGCCATACCTCAGAGAAAGAGCATATCAATTTTAAAACAAAGTTTTAACTTTTCATGATTGTTTCATCAAACAGTTTGGCACACATCCTAGAAGATGATATCATGACTTTGATTTTGGGATACAGTTAATGGCATATATTGCTCAAACGTCTGTAAACCAAAGTACAGCCACAAAGTACTTGTGGTATGTGCATAGCTTCTAAAAAAGCAAATTAGATTGAGCAGCTGGAAGACAAGAACCATCTGCAAACTCTCAATATAAGAACATTATTATTTAACAGATTCACTTACACCAGACAGCCTTGAAAAATAATGCAGGACTTTATATTAATGTGTTGTAGGGCCCCTCACTCCCAGAAAGACACTGAAGGGCTGGAGCGTGTCCAGAGAAGGGCAATGGAGCTGGGGAAGGGTCTGGAGCACAAGTCCTGTGAGAAGCAGCTGACGGAGCTGGAGGTGTTTATACTGGAAAAAAGGAGGCTCAGGGGACACCTCCCTGTCTCCAATTCCCTTTGAGGAGGTTGCAGCCAGGGGAGGGTCGGTCTCTTCCCCCAGGTAAGAAGTGACAGGATGAGACAAAACAGCCCCAAGTCATGCCAGGGGATATTTAGGTTGGATATTTGGAAAAAATTCTTCACAGAAAGGGTTGTCAAGCATTGGAATGGGCTGCCCAGAGAAGTGGTGGAGTCGCCATCCCTGAAGGTATTTAAAGAACGTGGATGTGGCACTTTGGGACATGGATTAGTGGTGAACAGGGTGTTGGTGCTAGGTTGAAAGTTAAGATTTGATGATCTTAGAAGTCTTCTCCAACCTAAATGGTTCTGAAATAAGAACTGAATTAAGATCAGTACAGCTGTTTCAGCATAATTTTCGATGTTGCCAATTTTGTTATGTGTAGCTTTTCAAGTTTAATGGATTTCTACTGAACCAAAAGGCCCCTCAAAATTGTATAGGACCATTCACCCAGGGAGTTAACTGGGTCAAGTCTGTGCCAGTCAGAGCACACCAGTAACATTTGGTATAAACAACACAAAGTAGAAGGCAAGTACTGAAGATAATCTGCTGCCTTTTGTTTCTTTTTAAAATAAATTCAGGTATATTACCAACACTCCATTTTCGTTTACTATTGAAAATAGACGAACACATTCCTTGTTCCTTTTTACTGCTACTTATATACAAGGTCCTTGTACAAAAGACTGTAAATGCCACTATGGCTATGACTAACAGCTCTTTCATCAGTGCTCATAGAACAATTTAAACTAAAACATAGGTAAAAAAAAATATGCAACCGAGCAGAAGTACAAACATGATTGCCAAGATCCTATTCCTGCTGACAGCTGCAAAGGGAGCTTCCCCAAATACACATAGATACTGAAAGTGGGAGTTTCCACAAATGATTTATTTCCTTGGCGGAAGTTTTCAATTCCAAGATATTACCATTAAAACTATTTTACTGCTAGGCTGGTTTGTGATTAACTGCACACAATTCTATCACTAAAGTACTCAAAACTGGTGAGTTAGGAAGCACTGTTGGACGCCAAAATAATTTCTGCTTAGATGTCAAAACAGCTTTAAGCATTTTAGCCGGCAGACCATTGAACTTTAGTAAAAGCAACACCTAAATAAAGGCTTTTAGAAATGTATAGGAAGGGGTCAAATATCCATCAGTGATTTTAAAGCATATCCGACACGTACATTTAACCAGCAGATATCTCACCATAAGAAGTTAAGGCTGTTGTTAGGAAATATTTTTTCTGCTTTCTCAGAATTTTACTTACATTGATTTAAAGTACCTCAAGTGTCCAAGGGAAGAAAAGAAGAAAAGTGATTTAATTTTTTCTGATACTAAGGCATTTTGGCAAGATATACAACAGCCATGAGTTCATTGTATACTGTGCTTGTACAAGACTAATGTAACTGAGGTACAAGACTACTATAGCTAGTTAAAGAAAGTATTTTGTCTGATGGAATATGCAAATCAACAAAAAAAATTACTGAATATAAGCAATTTTAAAACATTCCTGCAGTTGGATATTAAAACCAATAAAACCACATAGAGTTTATAAAGTCCTTTTGAATGTCTATCAACAAAAAAATCTCAGTGAGTAAATTCATAAACTCACTGACCCCAATAACAAGCTACTAATTGAATCCTAAAGAAATGCAGCAAGACCTGGTTTAGAGGAAGCATTTTGTAATGTCATCTGTGAGTCCTTCAAGCCTGTGTTTCCCTCTCCTGGTGATTGCAGGAACCTTATAGTTAAGCAAATGCACCTCTGCAGGCAAATGCCTGCAGCCAGCAACAAAGAGGAACCTCAACTTCTGCTAGACCCTGGAAAAACAAAATAAAACAAGGATTTTCTATTTTTATTTATTTAGAGACTTTTGATACAATTTAAAGACACAGTGTAACTGCAAAGACTGACTGTACTAGGCTGCTGTACAATACAGTAGGTGGTGCTGGGTTTTAAATAATTATGCAGTGAAGCATCTCAGAGTTTGCTGCTCTCAGACTTGGAAACTCTGACTATGAATCAGAGTATCCAAATAAGCTAATAACCATGCAAGTGTGATTTATAGAATTAGAAGGCCCAACTAATGGACTGTTGCTAATGGACTGTCCCCACCTCAGCAGCTTTGAAGCTCCTCGTGCTCAAAGCCTCATGCAAGTAAGTAGGTGCAGCAGAAACATGGATTCTTTATTCCAGTTCCAGTTACCGTTCCCTTTTAAATCATGATAAGAACTTCTCCAAAGGATGTGGTAAAGCACAAGTATTTTACTACTCCCACCACACAAAACACTGGATCAAAGGACTGAAACAGGTAGGAGCATGGTTTACAATAACCACAATTTAAGGCTACTGTGCATTTCGTCACTTGGGTAAATATTACCTTTGGGTTTTGGTGAGGTTTTGCTTTGTTGTTTTTTTTTTTTTAACAAGCACCAGAAAGAAGAATCTCTGTAAGCTCATGCTTACTTTCTACAAAAGCTGAATTCAATTATAAACACCACATCATATGTAGTTGGGATTTTAAGTGAAGATTTTAAAATAAAAATGAAGGTACACTGCAAAGCTGCTCCAAAAAGACAGCATTAAACAAACAGTTTTAATTTGGAGGACATGAGAGAGAACAGTCAATTCAGATCACTTAAAATAACCATAAAAATGTATAATCACATGAAATAGGCTTCTTTTACAAGACAATTTGGACAATGGTCTTTTCTATTATCATTTCTTTATGGAAATCACTACTTCCTTCAGAAGTATGACTAAAAAGAAAGAAATTAATTCCTCCTAAATCCTGTATAAATGAACTCCAACAGCAAGGATTAGCCTGACACTGACTCAAGTCTCCAGAGCTGTAGAGCTGCATTCAAAAGTGAGTTCACGCAGGGCTATCTTCAAGAACAGAATACATTCATATGCAATACTTCATAAGACATGAACAACACCAGTCATATTTTACACCACAGATCAATCTGCCTAATCAAATATATTACTGCCATGGTGCCAGCAGTTTGCAGCAAGGTTTCTAAGTAGGTACAAACCCCATGCATAACATTATGAAAGTAACAAACACCTGACAGCAGGATAGACCAAAGGCAAGGAGCTAAAACACGAATTCTAGATTCTTACTTCCATTTGACCTTGATGTCACTTAGCTCTTCTTCTCAAATCTACTCCTTTTCTGACCCGTCCTGTATGTCAAGACACAACTCTTATAAAGATGTTTATAAGAGTATAACTTGTTCAGTCTGGGGAAAGGACTTCAGAACACTACAGGTAGTGGGAATGGATGCAATGGTACTGCACATGTGAATCAAAACCCTTCCTGGATTGGTGACTATTAGTATTTCAGAGGAGGAAAACAAAGTGGAAAAAAAAAATCAAAAAAACTGTAACACATCTCGCTTAGTGCACAGTGATTGAAAAACTGGAAACACAGAAATCCATCTCAGATTCCAAGATCTCAGTCTCTGGCACTTCAAAATTACTCCAATAAGCCCCTGAGCTTCAAATTCTTAGGCTGGAAGAATATTCTGTATCTGTGCCAAGTTTTTACACTTTTCTCCAGGCTCTCCTCAGATGTGACTCCATACAGCTATTCCTATTGTCCCATTAAGTGATCAAAAAAAGTCTGTAAACTGGAACATCCACTTTAAAAGATACTTACACTTCCTTCTCATCAACTCTTTTAAAAATTATTCCAGACAAAGTTTGAATCTAGTAGGAGCCTGGAAACTTTTACATCCACTCTACATTCCAGTTAGATTATTCCCTCTCCTTTTTTAATTTGAAGATGCTTCTGGGCATCACATTAACCTATCATAGAGAACTTGTTTATTTCCAAATCCTTTCTCAAACACATTATAGCATCGCCTATTCTTTCCGTTCTCAAGGTCACAAAGATGGTCCAAAGGTCATTTGGCTGATTCCTGGCCTCACTGACTTTTCACCACCAAAACTAACTTTTCTTTATTACAGGCTAAAAAGAAATATGCACACACACACATATAGAAGTACATATATATACAGTTCCTAAATTGTGTATGTTATACACATCTGCAGCCCTTCTGATATTCTTGGCAGGATAACCTACAAAGAATACATTGCCTTTGTGCACCATTCTTTTTTCCTTGAAAAGCTCTTTCAAAACAGTGCAGCCAGAATCTTTACAGAGATGACCTGGTTATGACAGAAGGGCTCTCTTCTCCACGACCTCCAAAATCTTACATTAATGTACTGTCTGGAACTAACAGTCATTATGTCCAACGAGTCTGTATAGCATTCTTTCATTTCCAGGTTTTAGTTCTACACAGAATATAGATGCAGCATGTAACATTTCCAGCGAAAGCTTTTACAAGATTATACAGAATCTCTCCCTGCTATACAAATCCTAGATATTCTTAAGGCGTTCTAAATATGAGCCACTTCTTTTACACAATGAAGAACTGAAGCTGGATTTCACTTGCACAAAGGAAATTCAGAAATTTAGGTCAATGGGATTGGTTCTGTTTCAACCTAAGTAATCAAACCTGACATCTTTGTATAGTAAACACAACAACAGTTCATCCAGACGCAAGCCAAACAGCATCTCAGATGCATTGATTCAGCTGTGGGTGTTACTGCCACCACAAAATAAAAGGTCTACAATGGCTGACCTTTAGAGCAAGAAAGTACTCTTTCTGCACATTTTAAAAATATTTAATGCTATTTGTGATATTTTATTTAGTATTTGAAATCATACAGACTGATCCACTTAACATCCCCTAAAAACTGCACGTAATAACTGTATCAAAGTGCAGCTGCACTTTGATAACTGTTTATATAAAAGAACTCTCAGCTTTGGAGATATACTAAAAAGCATTAAAAGTGCGTTACACTCTGCCCAAAAAGCCTTCTCTTCTTCCAGAAAGTAAGTGACAATCTTTCATGAATTCTAGTCATTTATTTTTAAATAATAAGCCATTACATTAATGAAAGACATTTCCAAGATACAGCAGAGCTAATTTCCAGTTTCTGTCAGGTATATCTCCAACAGATCAAAACCTAACAAGCCCAATGCTTCAAACTACCATTATCCCACTACATACTTGAAAACCTTTTGTCTACAGAATTTTATGAAAAAATTCTAAATTCAGCATCATCACAGATTAGCAAAGATGGATACAATGACAAAACTATTGTAGGTCACATCCATGGCTCCACTGCCACTTCCTCTCCCGTGCAACCTACCAGAGAACCAGCAGCTGGCACGGTACAGTTAGAATAACAAGTGCAAAGTCTGCACTAGTTATAGTTTAACTGAATGTGAAAAGCCATTAGTCACCAAGGACAGGAAAATTGTTGAAGAGTTCTTCCTACGCTCTGTATACATAAGAAATTTAAAGCTTGCATTTTTCACTCCTTTGGAATGTGGTGTTGTTTTTCTTTATTATTTTCATTCCACTTGGTTGGAGATTAAATTGCTCAGTTAGAAATCACAAGGAATCTATTCCCCAAGGTTCACCGTTTGTTTGACATTTTGGCTGTTCTACAGAACAGTATCATCAACCCTTTTCATTCTAATACAAGCTCCCTCTTCTTTTTCTAGACCGTTTTGCTGAAATATGCAACATAAACCCATTAGACCTTAGGTCATTAGGGTTAAATAGTGAATAGTGATACAGTTTATCTTCTTAACACAGGATTTTTAGGAACACATCAGTTTTATACTTGCTTTTTATGTGGACTAACGCCTGAATATCAGGCCAAGTTCATATTTGGCCCTTACCTCCAAGTTGCTCAAAACCCTAAAATCCCAACAATAAGAAACTTAAAAAAAAGAAAAGGAAGTCTGCCCAATGTCACTGCTACAACTGGTAAGAACTGTGGGGAGACAGAGCTTTCTTGCAACTTTTGTTTCTGTAAGAATGACACTTCAAGCTCCTTGTTCATGTGTCAGGTGTTCCTCCCATGTACCCTCTCAATTAACACAGACCAACAAGCTCATTTAGAGCAAAATTCCACCAGGCCATGCACTCCATCTGCTCAGGGCTATAAAAATTACAGGGCATGAGTAACATGTGGCAGGCAAATTACTCAGTATGTTGACTAGAAAGATAGAAATGGAACAGGCATAGAAACAAGGATTAATTAGAAGCATCTAATTAATATGTTTCCTGCTATCTAAAATAGAAGAGAACACTCCAGGAAGGAAGGGAATTGTGTAAAGTTGCCAAACTACGAGTTTCAATAAAAAAGACTCCGTTTGCTAGATTTCATAGCAAAGGCACTGCTGCAAATCCCTTCTGCTTGGCTTTCTCCCAACAAACAAATCTTGTCAGTCCAGTGACACATTCCTTGGAACACGACCTCCAACTCGGAAGGAGAGACCCATCTCCCTGTTTGGTTGCCCAGCAGAGAGCTTCCTACTACCAAGTAATTATTAAATACCATGACATTGTTGCAGCCCATTAGATCAGCATTTAGTACATCTTTACTAATTAACAGATTTGTCACTAAGCCCTTGCCACCTGCCAACCCAATTCTGCTGGGGAGCCAAATCCCCGAGTGCAAGTGCACAGGTGGCATCACCAGCACGCTTCTCTCCCACTGCCATATCCTTCTACTCCTGGACGTCCTCTCATCCCTCTAGCACCAGTGAATGAAGCAGAGGAGCCACCAGGGAGGGGGGCAAACACAACTGCTCTCCACTGAAGGAATGGGGATGCCGTGCAGCCATGGAGAAACAGCCTGGCAGCAGAGGCACAGCTGGCACTGTGCCAACATGACAGACCATTTCCAGACTTAATCACTTTGGTATCATCTAGTACTGTGCACATTTGGAAACACAGTATTCCATCTTATCAGCATTGTTTCCATCACTATGAGAAAGCTTATCTGCCCCTCAAAGCAAAAGATGTGAGATTCAACAAGTCCACACATCCCTCTGACAATGCTTCAATTGGCCTCTTCAGACACTTGGGTCAGAGGCATTCTGAACTACAACCTTCAGAACAGCTGTAGTATTTGCCAAGGGACAGAAATAAGGGCTTTTTCTTTTTTTTTTTTTTCTTTTTTGGAGTGGAGGAGAAGAAGGCAGGAGGCAGATGACTCACTGAGGCTTTGAGTACAGAAGGAAAAAAGAATTTCACTGTGAGTTCTTCCCATAACAGCTTCCCGCAAATCCAGTAATTTCCTCTATGTGGCTAGAGAATAGTTTGGCTATCTAACTCTGTTCTCCTAGTTTAAACATGAAGAGCACATTAAAAATATTCCTCTTTGCCTTCCAAATTTCCCATCCTCCCCCACTGCACAGTCACACATCAAGTATTTATCTAGCATAATCCCAGCAGTCTGCCATGCTTAATTTACTCCTGAGTAAGAGTACCCACACAAGCTTATGGATGGCAGGAGTGGAATACATTTGTGCCAGACTATGCATCATCTTATTATTTGTTTGGGTTCTCCTAAACCCAGGATGACAACTCTGTTGCACATAACCTCATTTTTTTTTGTCAAGGTGGTTTTCTACTTACAGCTCTTTAGAGGGAAGAAAACTACTAATCCTATAGCAAGACTCCTCCTGCAATGGGTGTGTTGTCTTCTCAGAAAAGCCTTTCTGGTTAGCATTCTGATGAGTATATTCACCTATTCACCTAGTCCTAATACAAGTCTCCAGTTACATACTGAAGGTAAGGACTCTTTCCTAGACACCAAACAGAGACTGCATAGGACTGATTATCCTGTGCTCCTGTATGTGGTACACCCACTTTGACAGCAGAAATTTTATTTCCCCACGCAATGTGTACAAAAGTCTGTATACACAAATCCCACTTACCTCTCTTAAAATGCACAGTGCTTTGGAAACATGCCTACCTGGCATCACTGCAGGCTGATTAACTGGCTGAATAATTACAGTGGAAAGCTTGTATGTTTAAGCCTGACTGATTAAAGGCAATTAACAGCTGCCGATGCTCAGCAGCTGTGCAAGTCAGGTCACTTTTTTGCCCAAACATAGTTCAAAGTGCCTTATTTTGATTAATCAAGCTTACAAATCAGTTTTGAATTAGCTAATTAAAAGCCTTTCATCTGTCAGTAGGACCTGTAAGCTCATAGCCCAGGTTTCTTTCTGCTAAATTTCTCTTTACATCATTGTCAGAAAAAAAAAAGTAGAAAAAAAAGCTAATCCTCCCAGGAATAGGTGCAGAACAGAACAAAAAGAAAGATGGGTAGCTCTTACACAAGCCTGCATGTCTAAGGTGTATAGTTTTATTGGTATAAGGAGATACTAGAAGGTGACTTCAGTAACATGCTTGGTGAAAACAGTGACTACCAGGTCTGTGTAAAAGGTTTAGGAGAAATCACATTTTATGTAATGCAAACCCAACGTTCAGTCATATCACAGCGCTCTGAAATAAGAGATGCTCCACTTGAGGAAATAACTGTCCTGCAGTCATAACACATCAAACTGAAGTCTCTTCAGAGCTCCTCCTTGGTCTAGGAGAAACAAACAATTATGTGATATGTTGTAATAGAATTACTGTTAAGCAACATCAAGATACTAATTTACTCTCTTTAGTAGGGTTGTCACAAGATTAGAGACTAATAATTTAAGCCTCTGCTGCTTGGTTGCAGGAACCTTTTGTGAAGGTTAACGATGGTCTGGTTTGAACACCAACCTCAGCATCTGGATGAATGCAACTTCTGATGAAGTTAAGGGGAACTAGGTAGACTTTGAGGTGGAATTGGTAAGGATGTGGCAGTTAAACCAAACCTTTTTACTGTATAGTAGAGTTTTAACAAGTTTTACAAATACACCAATTGAGAGACTGTCCATCACCCAAGCTGATGTTTAGAAATATGGTAAACCTTGTAGAATCATGTAAGAGCTAACAAAACCTGAGATGAAGGACCATTTAGAAGAGATTTTGACTTGCAATAAGATTAACATGAAGATATTGAAAGAAATCACAAATAAAAATCTAATTGCTAATTCTATGAGTATTTTTAAAAATCTATCTTTGTAAAAATGACTGTTTCCTGAATGATGATTAATGTCTATCACTACAGTAGCTGAAGTTAAAATTAGAACAAGGAAATAAAGCTTCCTACAAAACCACTTTTTTTTTTTTGTCTTACAAGACATATTTCACCAGACGAGACTGAGGTATTCACGACACTCTACTTCCACCTCTCTTCTTCCTTTTTTGTTACTAAACAGTTATTACATAAAAAATGAAAATTAGCAAAACATACTTTTACACTTATTAAAATCTGTTTCAGGATCTGAGATGCTGCCCTGAAGTGCTGCATTAGTAAAGACAAAGTCATCTCAGTGACTGATTTCAGCAGAGTAAAGCTCTGCCAGAGAGCAGGAATCTTATTTGTCTGGAGAAGAACAGAACACAGAAGTGGGAACTGACATGTTAAGTAAGATTTCCCTCCTCCAAGGGTTCCTGGTTTTTATTTCGTGTATCTTTAAATGAAAAACTCAATTATAATAAAAGATGAAGCTGTCAGTTCAGTTGAAGAGCATTTAGAACTAAGCTTTGCTTTTGCTTTTGTTTAACAATTTGCTATTAAATTGCACAGCACAGGTTCGTGGTTCACCTAAACAGGAATACTGCCAGCTAAACTAGACCTGACCTTATTTCCCTCTGTTACAGCCAAATAACACCAAAAGATGCAGTTCAGATGGCAGTTTCAGCTTGGCTAACCCGAGCAATGAGAAAGTACATTTACTGTGAGAAACAATGGCGTTCAGGGCACTGAAGTGCAATCTAAATTCACATTCTTGTCCTTTAAGAGAGGGAACCCATTCATGCAGACTCTACTTCCACCACCCTGTACGGTCTTGTTTCGTTTTCTTGACCATACAAGTACTAAGCCTAGGGATACTAAATTCTCCTACTTCCTTCTACAATTTGCTCTCCTCTTGTTTACTTGGCTACACTTCAAAATGAGAAATCTTTTGCCTTTAGTCATGTCTGTTATGCACAAATCACCTTTCATGATGAGTCTTGCAGCACACTTCCCATCATCTCTCTCTTGTCAACGCTTAGACAAAGAAAGATCTCTGAGGTAGCAACAGTTCCAGACATGCACAGTGGTGCCACTTCCTCCCAGTCTTTTCTTTCCAAGTACTGCCAGAAGCAAGAATAAGGAATATCATTCAAACTCCAAAATGCAGGTTGGTTTTCTATGGCAAGTTGGGACTAATCTCTTAACTGGAACTTGGTAACCAGTCTTAAGCCAGGTGCTGGAAAATGACAAATCAGTTAAGACAGGAGATGAACCAAAACATAAAATACTAACAGCCAACTCTAAGAACTGCATATTTAAGTAAATTTTTGGTGTACATATTACTGCTTCTCCTCTGCATCTTTTAAGACCCCCAGCTATTATGAGAAGGGATTTCAGTTTCTGGTTTTTTAAACCTGCATGTTATCCTTCCTACTAGAGGAAAGCCTTAAAACATACAATACAGGCACACGGGAGGAAAGTGAATAATAAATGCTTGCTTAAAATACAGACATCTTCTTCTTAGGGACCTCATTCATGACCTGTGCATACTTGTGCAGTGCTTCTGCCAGAAGCAATAGAATTCTAAAATTTCAGGGGTTTGTACTCCCCAAAATAGGTTAAATATTACTCAGCACGGCCACCAGACTTTTTAAAAAATTAAGACTGATACTTCACTCAGTTGTTGCTCCCATATGAGCTCAAATAGTAATTCCATTTTCATGTTTAGAGGAAAGCATCTGGCATGAAAGATTTCCTGTTTGAAGAGTCCTTACAAGTGAGTTCATGATCAAAGGCATAAATCTGACTTTTTCTTAGCACTCATTTACGGCAAAGTTGAAGGGATAATGAAATAAGAGCTTTGGTTAAATATGTTCAATAATTTTCCTGTTTAGGGATTGAAATATAGTCCCTGCACTGAAACAATCAAGAATATTGAAAAAGTGTTTTATGCAAGTCTTTTGTGCATGCACATGTCAAGATATTGTGCACGTTAACAAAGTTTAGTTGCAATGCCTACTACACCAAGCAACAAAAACCATAATCTGTTTACATGGACCACTCTAAAGTGTTCATAAAGTGATCTTGAATGTATGTGCAGGTACTAATTTTTCTAAATGCTTCATGAGAGAGTGAAAGTCTCTGTAAGCACCTAGATCCACTTTGAATAATGAGGAATAATCAGGAAATAACAAAGTCATCCTTAAGTGCTCACACACTACCATATGTAGTAGCACCATCTACATAAATTAGTCAGTCAAAATATAAAGAAAAGAACCCCAAACTCCTGTATTCCCGCCCTAAGATATCCAAGGAAGTGGTTTACCATGACCAAAAAAAATTCTATGTTTTTCTAAGTTACAGCAGAGTAGTTGCATTTAACTAAGAGAAAAGTGTTTACCTTTTAAAAATGTAAGGATACAAAGCTAGTTTGAATCTTCTTCGACAAATTAACACTAGAAGGGCTGGGTTGGAATTAGACATACGCATTGTCTAGAAGACAGAACAGATCTAATGATTCAAATGTACTTACTGTTCCATTAGGATGGAAGTGATTCTGATCATACATTACTAATGATGCACAGTTTGTCAGCTGATGTTATAACTTAGCATAAAGAAAATAAAAATCCAGAAAGCTTAAACCATAACCAGCTGAACAGTAAGAATTTTCAAACATTAAGAGGATGAAAACAAGCATTCCCTGGACTTCTTGAAGTTTTACCTGTGGCTTTTCCAGAAAGAAAAGATTGTGAGGAAGCAAAGGTGTACTTTCCCTACCTCAGGGCAACCACAGACATGAAAGGTAATCCAGCAACAAAATTCAGCAAGCAGCTATTCCTAAATATAGCCAGACTTACTTCTTTCACACCAGCTATCTAGCTCAGCTCTTTACAGCTGTTTTAGGAGACAGATCCAGAATGTCCACTTTCCATGAGGTTAAGACTTGTCAGAAGTACTTTAGAAAGAGCCCTAGCTACACATTAGGTGTCCCTGAACCAGCCTGGTTAAACCAGCCCATGACTACAGCAAAAAGACACAACAGGAATCATCTCAATAAGCATGCAAGCTGTTCCCTTCTCTGCTCCTAAAAACAGTCCGCAGGAGCTGAAGCCCTAAGTATTGCCAAGGTCTGATTTCTGAGTGATTGTAATTCTCTCCCTGCACTTTACATCATCTTGAAGTACCTTTCTGCCAAAGATATTCAGATATGCATAACTACTGCAATAACACCACCTTGGAAGAGATAAGAACTCGGTTATTATGGGAAATGAGCTGGCACACAAACAAAATAAATAGATTATTTCAGTTATGCTGTTATGCTGCAATAGGGGGAGAAGAACGTTTAGGTTTGTTTCCATAGGAATTCATGTCCCTGCATTCTCCCCTAACTATTGCCTTGCTTAAAATTAATCCCTTATCTCAAGAAGAATTGTTTTCAAATTCCTGCATGTGTTAGATGAAATGTAGACTCTTCAACTTCCTTTCTTTGTAAGGAAAAGGCAAGAAATTCAACATAGAAGCATACAGAGAAGAGACAAGATTGAAAAAACCTCACACATCTTGGAGAAATACTGTGTAGAGAGTATATTGCTCTTAAAAAGCACAGTGCACTGAGAATTCTGCTATGTGCTCTAGTCTAGTCATCTAAAGCAAGCAAGCCAATGATGAATAAGCTTGTAATACACAACATGATAAATAATTCCTAAAGTTTACAACCATACCCAGTGTAGTTATACTGATCAAAACTTCAGTGCCTTCAATTCTTTCCTCAACATATCACAAAAGGCATAACTCATTTGGTCATTCCAGCATAAAACAAGCAGTGTTGATAGGAGGAGAGGGGTGATGATTAGCAAGAGTTAGCAACGGTTCATAAATATTGGAGGAACAGACAGTGACATATGTACCTGTGGTAATAGTATAAGAAATACACATTTCCTTTAGAACCATGTTCACAGAAATCAGTGCTTCTCAGTTTACCTTTGAGGCTGCCTTAAGTCCCTCTGATTTCTACACTCTCAAACTCCCTTCCCAACGCTTTTCCACTACAGTACAGGTTCCAAAGCAATTGTGAAACAACGTTATGAGGAAATGCCTTCATGGAGTAAGTTTACCTTAAAAAAAGGCCAAAAAAACGCTTAGCTACACAAGACAGGTATAACCATCTAAGAGGTTCTTTTCTCTCTTCCATAAAAAATCCCTATTAGAAGACAAAACACATTGTGGAAAAATCACTGTATCAATTAATATTTTCGAATCTAAACAAAACAAATTTATTCTGGCTGTTCCCTGGTAGTTGTTAGGAGTCCTCATTATTGCTTACAGAGCTATTAATCAATGCCACTCAAAGTCTGAGCTTCTAAGAACTTTCCTGCATGGTACAGTAGAAGTAGCAAGAAAGCCAAGACCCTGATCCTACAGTAATACAAACAAACAGTTTGCAAACAGTAGATTTACTTACATCTGCAAGTACTTCTAAGATCAGGGCTTAAGCCAGAAACAATTAATGGGCACAATACTTTCAGGGCTGCACATTCCAAACAATGTATGGAACCATCGGATAGTCTGACAAAAGCGTAAGCTGCCCACTGTCTGACATCCCATGCCAAACAGACTGGAAGATGCACCAACACAAAGTCAATGTTTTCAGGTTAAAACACACACCTCTCTATCACTGCAATCTTGTAACACAGAGCAATAAATGCACCAGCAACCTAAGGGCTGTGGGGCAAAGAGGAACACTGCAACCACCAGGTTTGAGTGTCAGAGGCACTTTTCCTACAGGTAGAATGACAAATATGTATGTGCCTTTTGGTCATCCATGTCTGTGTTTCCGTGCTGTAAAGAACAAGTTAACACTTCTTAAGGCATTTCCATTTCTACTTAGCACTCATTACCAAAGTGCCTGCCACTTTTGATTTTCTGTCAAAGGAGACTGCTTCACATCCACTTAAGAAATTGCAGAAGGAGACTTTTCATGCCCCCTTTTTTGCATTTTTTGTAGGCTAGCTCAGTTTTTTAGCAACAATACTAGATTGGAAATCCGGTCTTCAAAGTACAAGGGGTTCTCTGACTGCAGTTTACACATTCACAGTCAGCTGGCCCCAAACACAGGAATTTTCATTCAGACAGCCCTGCCTGAGGTTTCTGCAGGAACTTATCTTGGTGTGTTCATTTTTACTGCTTTGATAACTTCAAACCCTTTAACCATTTCCAGAACTGTCATTTCTGCATCTCCCTCCTTTATAACTTTTCTAAAAAAGCTTTTTGTTTTCTGAACCTTTTAGCATGAAGTTTGTCATGCTTTATGGAGAAGTTTATGGAAAGCTGAGAGATTTTAAAACAAAAAATTACAAACAGGAAACAGCATTTAACCCACCACTAAGCTGACCCAGTACTGACTCCTCAGTAATGGAATATTGGCAAGGGGTATCTATTAATCAGCCCTCCTGCAACAGCAAGATGGCTCTAAAATACTGTACACAGGAAAGGAAAGAAATGTGTTATGCCTAAAAGAACAACAGCAAGTTAATTCTGCTTTTGTCCAAAGCGTGAAGGAGGTACGTGAAGGAAATAAACCGCAGAGGCTTCAGCTCTACATTTCCTGTACAAATACAACCAAAAATAAACAGAAGAGGTGTATAATTATTCAGATCTAAATTTATATTACAACCTGTGACACACTAACCAGAGAAAAAGTGGAATTTCACTAAGCAGAGAAAAAGTGGAAATTTGCTTTTCACCATAAGAAACATACAAGTGTAATGCAACTAATTTCCAAGAGGAAACTTCAGTGGCCAGCCAGACCAAGCGCATACATCAGCAGGAGACTCTGTGACATGCACTGAGGAACTACTGCACCTGTAATGATGAATTTAGACACAGCATGAGGCTGGTTCAGTCCCACTACTGACCTGTACTTTGCCAGCATCGGGACTCCAGAAAAGAGGTCTGAGTAGACGGGCCTCCCCTCTGGGAGGGGAAACATTTATCCACCACCTCAATTCATTTGGGATAGCAGTATCCAATTTGCACTGGTCACTTGGGGATAAAAGCTGACAAATTAAATAAGCACACGCCAGGTGTCCTCACTCTCTACCAGTACAAGAGGCATAGTACACAGCTTGCACAGAGCCTACACCTGCAGATGGACACGAACATCATACCTAGACTGAAGTGATAGATGTGGCCCAAGTAAAGAGGGGGACGGTTTCCAAGATTAAAGCAGATGGGAACACTAAAGAAAATGCTGTACTATGCATTTGTACCCTATGTTTCACTGCTATGTTTCAACTCTAAAAAATCTTGCCTCATCCTTTAACATATATTTATATTATCACTTGAAACATGCTAGGAAATGACTCCTGATGCTCCCAACTCAACACCAAAGCTGCAGCTGAACACAAGTGGGCAATACAGCTCTTTCATTCTTCCCTTCCCAAAGAAAAGCACCTACACGGTTTTTTCCGCTCCCAGAAGAGCCTTTCCTTCCCCCTACGGGCGGACTCACACGGACGACTTTCCTCCATCCCACCTCCCACCTGCAAGTGATCAAAGCGGCACCAAACTGAAGGCGTCAACCCACGGAACAGGAGACAGGAGGCGTCTTCCCCCTGTTTCCCTCAGAGCCGCGGGAACCGCACCTCGTCCAGGGAATCCGGCCGCTCCCGAGCGCCTCGACACCGGGCGCCCGTCCCGGAGCCGCCACCCCGGGGCATTCTCCGGCCGGCACTGGGGCTCTGTGGGGACCCGCCCGGCACGGCGCTTCCCAAGGCTCCCGCGACTCACCCGAGGAGTTTCCCGGCGCCCTCCGGTAGCGCCGCGGCGGGAAAGGGCCGGGAGACGAGGACACGCGGGGGGCCGCAAGCGGGTAAAGGGCGCGACTGGAGCGTGGCGGGGAACGCCCCCGCCACCCCGCCGGGAAAAGGGCCCGCCACCGCCGGGACAGGGCGCTCACCTCCGCCGCAGCCCGGCTCAGCTCCGCGGGCAGCCGCCACCGCCGCGCCGGCCGCTCATCCCCGCTGCGGTCAGCGCGCCCCGCGCCCGCCCCTTCT
>VZRV01008877.1:0-26705 GCA_013398115.1 Falcunculus frontatus
AAGGGAAAGGGATTTCGGCTTTCAAAAATGTTCTGTACTTGAAGAGTGACTACTTTGTATGCCATGAAGAGGAGGAACAGGGCCACTAAACATACAGATGACTAAAGAGTCTTACAAAATACTCACTCTGAGCGTAAAACTTGTAAAATTTTACTGCTGAACATGATTTTATTTTTTTTTTCTGACCGAGTAACTGATATCCTTATTTGATAAGCTAAGAAAGTCCATAAGAAACTGTCTGGAGGAACATGAAGTGAAGTTTATAGCTGGCTGTACTACATTTGGATTCTGATAAAACATTAAGCTCTATTTACTACTAGGTTTTATAAAATTCAGATTACTTTGATTTGGAAGATAGTTATCACTTGATGTGATAACCTGGATGACTGTATACACAGGGTATGGATAAAAAGCATCACAGTCAATGGGAAAGAGAAACCTAGATTACCACAGGAATCAGTATTACAAAAGGCCTTGTTTTACTCCATTCAGAACCCCAGAAAGGCAATAAACAAAGCCAAGAATTTTCATAAACTATGTTGAATTGGGAGGAGCAGACATTGTTTGTTAGCAACAGAGAAGTAATAGCAGAGGAAATCTAGAAAAATTAGATTTTTGGATAGAAAGTAATCAAATATTATTCAGTTACCAAGAAAAATGAAAGCACAGTTAGTACAATATTCCTAAATGACCTAAATCAAAGAAAAAGGCCTAAAACTGTTCTTTCAGTAAGACAGTAAGTTATGGTGAGAGCAAACTGGATACGAAGGTGCTGTTTGATAGAGTACAAAAAAAGGAGCACTGTAAATATGGCCTCTTTGTGCATGTCTATCACATCAGGAAGCCAGGAGGCAACATCCTTATAAAATAACCAATTCAAAGCCCACTGAAGCAAATGGAAGGGCTCCAGCCTCATCAATAGGCTTGGATCAGGCCCTAGGCATGTCTGTGTGAAGTCACTTGGAACATTTCATTCCCTTTTTAGGCATAACCATTACCACAAAGATGCTGAGAAACTAAAGGAAGGCCAGAAAACTCTACTACCACAAGCACAGAGACTGGAAAGACTGAATTCAGGGTGGAATCATTTAAATGAGCAGACAGGAAGCTTGGATTTGTACCATTGAATATTGTCTTGTTATGCATTTGAACTTTATTTTCCTTAAGGAAAAGTTTATTCTTTCCAGTAAATGAGCAGTAAAATGTCTTGATAAATAATTTTTTTAGATCCCTCAAATTTTAGGTTTTTTTACTGTTTAATTGACAACAGTCAAGTGTATTTTTATAAATATGGTTTTAATTTATATCAAATTTTACTAAAGACAAAAAGGAGAACCGATTCTTTCTAGTTACTATGTCCAAGATTTTATAAATAATACAATTCATTTCCCCTAGTTATTATTCATAGACTAGAAGAAGAAAAAATAAGTTTTCCCGCTTTTTAAAAATTGCAATCCGTTTTACAGTTTTGAAAGAAGTAGATAATGAACTGAACCTGTTAGAAAAATGGAAATTAAGGAAATATTTTCTCTGAACCTATAGACAGGGTTGCCACCAGAAGGTGGCTTACCTTTGCAACAAACTCTGGCTTTAGCTACATGGGTACTGGCTTTCAGTAAGTTCAAAAGGCTTTCTGTCTGTCTTTTGAACTTCTACAGTAGAGAAATACTGTACTTTTAAAATTAAAAATTACATTCAATTAGAAAAACTTGCGGTTTTAAGAAGCTTTCCTCAGAGAGAATTATAGAACATGCTGAGTTGAAAGGAACCCCCAGGGATCACCGAGTCCCACTCCTGGCCCTGCACAGGACACCCCAAGAGTCACACCCTGTGCCTGAGAGCGTTGTCCAAACGATTCTTGAACTCTGTCAGGTTTGCTCCTGTGACCACTTCACTGGGGAACCTGTTCCAGTGCCCAACCACCCTCTGGGGTAAGGACCTTTTTCTAATATCCAACATAAACCTTCCCTGACTCAGATTCATGCATTTTCCTGTAGGGTCACAGGGATGGTGAAGGCTCTGGAGGGGAAGCCGTATGAGGAGTGGTTGAGGTCACTTGGTCTGTTCAGTCTGGTGACTGAAAAAGGTAAAGAGGAGACTGAAGGGAGACTTCATCTTGGTCTTCAGCATCCTCATGAGGGGAAACAGAGGGGCAGGCATTGTTCTCTTCTCTCTCGTAACCAGGGACAGAACTCGAGGAAACTGCATGAAGCTGAGTCAGGGGAGGTTTGGGTTGGATACAAGGAAAAGGTTCTTCACCCAGAGGGTAACTGAGCACTGGAACAGGCTCCCCAGGGAAGTAGTCATGGCATGAAGCCTGTCTCTGTTCAAGAAGAATTTGGACAATGCTCACAGGCACATGGTGTGATTCTTGGTGTCCTGTGCAGGGCCAGGAGTTGGACTCAATGATCTTGATGAGTCCCATCCAACACAGCATATTCAATGATTCTATGATTCTGTGATGAAGGAGAGTACCAAAGAACTCATGTAATGATAGATCACCTTACAGCTACTGCTGCTCTGCCACCTGTTCTCAAGCAGTCACGGCAGAAGGCCTTTCAAAGTGAGCCTCTGCACCATTTAAAAATATACACTCACCCCAGGAAAGCTTTCTTCAGCATGGTCTGCATAAGGAGCTACTTATAAACCATAACAATCTTGTTGGTATTTCATTTGACAGCAATGACAAACTTCTGCCACAACACTTTTTTTTACACATTGTTCTGGCTCTTCAAGCTCAAGATGCCCCTTTTATGTCTATAATTAGCTTTTCATGAGAGTGTGAAATTTACTCAAGAGCTAAGGACCTGAGCCAGCCTCAGTGAACCAGTTCGCTGTCTGACGGACTCCAAAAGAGAGACTAAAAACTTGTGGTTTTAATGGCCACTGCCCTACTGTCTTTAGCAGTACTGGATGAAATTATACTTCACTAAGTCTTGGGTGGCTCTTTATTGCCCGGAGAAAAATTGTGCAAGGTGACAGAGAATAAAGAGATAGTCTTGTGATTTACCATTTCTGTTGGTCTTGTTGAAGGTATTAAATTTAAGTATCAGTTGTTATATAAGCAGCATTTTATCTCATGTTGGATTTTTGAGTAGCTGGTTTCATCTTGGCCTCCAGGATGTCTTGTCAGAAGGGCATGTAGCCACACGGGCTGTAGTCTTTTCCAAAATTACTCAACATTTGGATCTTTGTGTTTCAGAGTATTAACGAGATTACAGGTCATAATCTGTAAAAGCTCCCCTGTCACTGCTCTGCTTGACTCCATTCCAGATGAAATCTCTTCAAATAAATCCTGGATCACAATGATACTGCTTTGTGTGTCTACAGCCAAAAAGATGAGAGCAGAAAGGAGGGGAGAAAGGGGAAATACTGTACGTATATATAAAAAGGCATTTCTTTCAAGGGTAAAGACCTAAATTAATGAAGTTCTTCATTTATCATCTTTGGAATTTTAAAGTATCCGTTCTTGTAAGAGAGGCCAATTACTGTATTTTGGGTAAAGTAATTCATCTAGCATTCTCTCTTCCATTTGGAACTTCTTAATTCCTTGTGTCCTTTTCTGTGGATTCACAATGTGAGCATAGCTAGGCAGGCACCTGTTAGTTACAGCAATTTAGAGCAATTACTTAATTAACTATGATATATGGTTTTGTTTTACATTGGAGGTATTAGACCTGTTTTCTTTCGAGATGAGAAAAGAAAGGCTAGGTGCAGACAATACACACGAAAGGAATTAATTTTATTTGGTGCATTGCATTAGGCCATTTACTGTTTACTATTCAAAGCAGTTAGGGATCCAAATACCTGCTCTAAATCCTTCATGAAATGAATTCTTGCTCAACTTCTTCCGTTCATGGCAAAGACATTACGAATGCACAAGACAGGGATGTAATTCAAGTAAAATGTATTTGTAGGCTTTTCTGTAGTATGATTCCCCACACTACATGACTGCTCCATGTAGATGTATCTCTGTGAGAAGGTAAAATTTAACGTTACTGGTCCCTTTACAAGAAGGACAAATTTCTACACTGATGAAGGATGGAGTAAACAGCTTCTTCAGGATTACTCGAGAATTCTGTGGAACAAAGATGATCTGAGAGCTCTTCATCTTAAGCACCACCTTACTGTATCTAAAATGTAGACATTACCATTCAAAAAAATGGAAGAAAAAGGAAATCAGGTGGCAGTTTTATCTAGACTCCTATAGGTAAAAGCGAGGGTTTAACACTAAATCCACCGCAATGTTTGTAAATAATAGAGGTGTTGGTCTCACCCTCAGAAATGATGTTTCAATCTCACTGATTTTTCTTCAGTGGCTTTTATATGCTGAAACCACTTTGGAAAACGAGACTCAAGAGCCTAAGTCCCCAGTGACCTTGAAAAAACCTGCTCTATACAAGATGAAGGAAGACTGAGCTGCAACTAAAAAACCTTTTGGTTACTTGTTAAAGGAAAAATAATGGCTTTGCTTAGACGTCATGGTCACACAAAAAAAGTCCAAAATTCGTAATCCAGCAATACCTCCACTGTGAAGGAGTTCCTAACCAAATGTTATACCAGGAAGAGCTCAGCAGTAAGTCCAATAGTATACCAAGCATTTTATAGCATGTCTTAGCAGGGTCCAAAGCATCAGATCTGGATTTGGTTTCTTTGCTACATCCAGGGTGTTAGAGATGTTAGAAGGGAAAGTTAAGTTTTTTTAGGTTTGTTGGGGTTTGGTTATTTGGGGGTTGAGGAAGGGGGGAGGGTTTCCCCCCATAATTACTAGTTTTTCAGGGGAAAAGGCTCCATAGGAGACATCATTCAGGGCAAGGAACAGCTGTTTTCAAACGGGATCTTAGCTCTAGTTTTTCAGATTTAACAGATATTTTACTTATTCTCTTCATGGTCTAATGACAGTTCATTATAAAAATTATTGGTTCTAGCTGCTGAATACATAGTTATGCTGTGTTAAACCTAAACTGTCTTATATGAAAAATGGGGATCTTCAGCACCTCTCAGGAAACAAGTCCTGAGTATCAGGATAACCAACTTTGGTAAGGCATCAGAATTTAGAGAAAAACACTGACTGCTGGCATTGTATACAAGGAAAAGTACTACTCTACATGATGCTTCTGATACTGTTTCCTCAGGATCCATTTTTGACTACCCAGCTGAACGGTACCCAGCTGTCTCAGAACAGCAAGCCTCGCTCTCAAATGATAAAGGTGGTAGTAGTAGCAGTAGTACTACTAGTAGTAATACCCCAGACTGCTCACTCTTTATGAGAAAAATGCATATTGATGCTTTGTATACTAAAACCAGTTTTTACACTATCTTGTTGACTGTTTTTCAGACTTTGAGTACTAAGAAAGTCTTGTAAGTGAGATGCCATTAATGACACTGCTAACAGGGTGATGTTTCCTGTATTGTCTTGTAAGGAACACTGCAGAGTTAACATAACTCCCATTAGTCTGAGAGTCCCCCAAGAAAATAATTGGAGTATACGTAAAGGAGGGTACCTAAAATGTCACTGATATTCTAACGTGAATTCTCTTTGCATGTGTCTAGATGGAGGAAAAAAAGAAAAGATAAGATATTTGTCTGAGGTGGAAATCAAAACGACAGTGACCATTGTTTCTAATAAACAGTCACCTGAGGAAACTCAAAAGAAAAAGCACAGCAAATTAGATAACCTGAAATCCAGAGACTTGAGAAGAATATTCCATTTCCCGGAGCCAGCAGGAGCCATGGAGGGCCACCCACAAGGGTTCGGCTGCTTACCTTGTTAAACACTGCCTGGTTTCACCTGACATGATCTGTAAGCCTGTAAAGCAGTCACACTTCAAGTGCCTTTCATGTGCACTTCAAACCCTTTTTCTTTTGAGATATTCTTCACTAACAGGATTTCCCACCTTGGAAGGGACAACTCTTTCAAAAGATGACAAAACCTCTCAAAAACACAGCAAAAATGAACAAAATAAATACAGGTAAAACCAAAACCAGTTTGGCACAGCCCTAAAGAGTAATGTTAAGTACAAAGAGCTTTACTTTCAGCTTTATTGAACAGTTTTATTACCTTACATGATTTTTCACTTTAGGATTGCTTAAAAGCTTGTTTTTCCTGTAATGTATACTTTCACAACAAATTACATGACAGACTAAATGTGTTTGAAAGTGTCCTTGCATCCTTACCATTTGCATTTTGAACTGCCCATGTGGGTTGTACACATATCACAAGGCTTGTTGCCAAGACATTCAGCTACAACACAAAATGTTTTCAAGTTCAAAGCTTGCATCACTGTTCACCGCATTCTTATGTTTTACCCTCACTTCTTTTGTCTCTAGATGTTTCCCTTGCATCAATAAAATCCTGAATACTTGCTCACTTTTAAAATGCGCAAGCCATAAATAAAATAAAAAAAGGCTGACACATAAAGATAAAAGATGAAAGCTTTTTACAGCTGCTATATTCAGGTATTTTTAAATACTCAGTGTATTAGGGTCCAGAAAGTTCAATTAACCCATCCATAGAGATATTATTGCTCTGTTAGTAACTTTGTCTCCCATCCCAGAGCACGTCTGCAGACCCTGTTGCCAGGAGGTTTCCACACAGGCCTGGGGCTTCAGTGAGAAATCTCCAGTTGCAAGACCAGAGCCTTTGTACTGGCAGTCAATGACAGAAAAAATATATATATTTTAAAATATAGGTCAAGTTACCTGAGTCTGCTCTACTTGCATATAGTATCAGTGGTCATCTTTCTTTTGTATGTTTCCTGGTGTTAAATTATTCCCTTTCTTAGTAAAGCTTTTTAAAAATAAATAAATATATAAATAAAACATGATAGAGCTGCTTTTCCCCTCTCAACAGTCAGGTTTTCTCTCTTGAGTGCTAAGTGGGGAGGGGGAGTACAAATCTTGCTTTGAATTTCTTGATTACTTTTTCATTTACATTGCCAAAGTTTTTCTTTTCTTTTTACATGTACAGTCATAACAGACACTTGGAATAAATTCTACTTGGAAAATACTTTTTAGATGCCCTGAAAGTATCTAAAGATAAGGCTTATGACTGAGTGGAATACAAGAGCAGAAGACAAACACCTCTATGGTGTCCAGAAATTCTCTGGTTTTTCTGATCCGCCTTATTTATTTAGCAATATGCACAGGACTTCATTGTGTGTAATAACCTATGGTCTCTGGGATGATTTACAAAAGTTAAGGATTACATCTGCATGCTTGCCATTCTCTTGTGTTGCACACCTTCTTCCTTTGTGTTTCTATTCATTAATTTTCGAGAAGCAACTACCTCACAGGCATTTGTAGTAACAACAGACTGTTGGATTCACACAGCCTGAAAGATCATGTTGGGATACCTGTTTCTTACTGAGTATATTGTATCTCACTTGAAATGATGACATGGTACAAATACAAATCAATAAAAAAAGGTACACAGCAGTCCGTGTTATGCTCTAAGAACAGATTACTGTGGTGATTTGGGGCATGTACTCACAGTACAAGCACTGTCACTGAATAAAGCATGTTATGATTAGACTTCAGTACTCAATCCCATCCAGATTCTGTCTTGAATTTTAAGAAAGGGAGACTTTTTGTCTCTCTAAAATAAATAAATAAAAGTTTAACATAAAGATATGGCAGAAAGAAATAGTTTTCCCCTGGATGAAAGTCTACATTTCAGGATGACAGCCTTCAACCACTGTGTTTGAATTGAGTTTGAAATTTTGCTTGCATTTAACTCAATGTAAACTTCGTATGTGTTTATCTAAAATGAAAATAGGTTCTTCTAGAGCCACTCCAAACACAAGGAAATAGTGCTGAATATGTGTTGCAATAACCTTGCCCTTTTTATTTTTTAGTGAGGTGGAATGCTTTGGAAAATGTTCTGTGAAGCACATGTTCAATTATTTCGGTTTATGTGTAATTCTAATGAATGTGTCAAGTTAGGTACGGGCTCAAGTTATCATGATGAATCAGAGCCTATGAATGTTGGAAATACAAGGTTCCCTGAAATTCTGGAACTGGCAATTTCAATTACACATGAAAAGGAAAGGAGAAATGCTGACAAATAGGTAAAAACAACTCCAATAGAGGCTCTTCAGTAAGCACAGGAAAAGGGAAAATTGATGAGGAAGAGTGTATTTGAAACCTGTAAAATGCCTGTAAAAGTATGTTCTTGGCAGAACAAAAATAGCTGGTGGCAGAAGAGAAATACAGAAATGAACGGACCAAATTTATGCATATTATGGGAGAGACTTACAGGAGAAGCTGCAAAACTGCACCTCCTTTCCCTCCTGTTCTCCACTTTCTGTCCTTCCTCCCCTCTTCCCCACCCAGTGTTTACAAATATGTCTTTGAAAACAAAAACTGTAAAGTGAAATAGAGCTAATTCCAATTACCAAGGTACCAATTTCAAATGAAGTTTCCTGACTTCAACACACCACTTGCATGTCCAGGAGGAAGATGATTTGACCATGATCAGAAACTTAGGGCACAACTCAGTGCCCAAACGTAGATGGGCTGCTGTCACTTTTGCTACCCAGGGATATCCCAGCTAGGCTGTAGCTACCACTCCTGGAGCCCATTGGTCTCCTTCAGGATCTGCCAGCTGTGTGTCACTGGCTTAGGTATCCGGAAAACTCAGGGCCTAAAAGGCCATAATAAGGCATCCAAAATGCACCCTAAATTCACTCATCATGTTTTTACCCAGAATATTTGTGCTATTGACAACCATAGTTTCAATGAAACTATTACATACAGCCAAAAACTGTATGTAATGAATAATCATGGAACTGTGCTAAAAGGTCAACAGTAAGAAAATGTACAGCTAAAACAGTAATTTTTTTTACCATGTCTATATGGTAAAATTTAGCAGATCTACATACACTGGTCTTTTTAGTATAATTTAAGGCTGCTTCAATGAATATTATACATGGTCCTTGTGTCCAGTATCTCAAATTTCAACTAAGAGAAAAAAAATTGCAAGTGGAGAATGTCTCTTTACTAATTAGAAGAAATACTTAGAGCTGAGGACAATCACTGAAACTTTCAAGTTACCAGATTGTTTGGGTCAATGTCAAGTGTTAAACTAGGTTGTACAGACAGAGAGCTGTAATGCAGACACTACTGTGTTATTAAATTTCTGGGAAGTAATAAACTGGCACTGGAAGTGTAGAGGAAAAAAAGCAGTAATGTGGAATAGTCCCTTATTCAGGAAACTTTGAAAATGTGCAGCCATAATAGCTGTGGTGAAGTTCCCTTAAATGAGGCCTTGGTATGCTGTGGAATAAAGTCAGAATAGGAGATCGTGGCATTCCAAGTCATACTGAATAAATGCATACATTGGGCCAAATTGTGATCTTACTCATGAGGGAACATTTTTTTTCCCTTTTCAGTAAAAAAAAAGGGAGCTGAGAACACTTTTAAGATACGGGGCACAAATGTGTAATTATTCTTGGCTAACATGGTAGCTGTTGATCATTTAATGAAACCATAATTACCATATAATGGCAGGGTATTTATGTGACAGATTACTACATTATTACAGGGTAAGTGTGTGATTATTTCTGTCCTCAAAATCAGAATAAAAACACATGGAAGTGGAAAAATAAGTTGAAAAAAGAGAGAAAAAAGATCTGAATTTCCCAGTGCCACTCCCATATTGTTACTCTATCCGCACCTCAATCACACAGTGATGGCAGTGGCCACCGGCATTCATGATGAAGCCAAATCTCCTCAGGAAACCCATGCCATAGCACAACAGATCATAAGGCTCTCTGCCAAATGGCTACAGCTCTGGGCTTCATTGTACTCACAGTTCAACTGATTCAAAAGCAATTTGGTCGCTGGTCTCTTGTCCTCAGAAGACACTATACTCCCTCTCAATTGGAGGGATCGTATGCATGATGGATGTAAAAAATTGCACTGAGATGTTCTTTGCTCCCACTTCTACGCCTTCAAGAGAGAACAGTGAACTAATGTGGGTTTCAAAGTAATACCAGTTTTGTCCTGGGTGGAAAAGTTTAATTTGTCAGAGCTGAGCACTGTCTGCTATGGTTTGATTTCAGTCAACACTGCTGATGTTCACTGGTGGAATTTTGACCACTTAGTAAGGATTGATTTAAATTGTGTGAAAATACTTAAATGATTCCATTTATGGGGAAAAATACGATAACAAATTTTGAATTTACAAAGTTACAGAGAGAGTTTTATAAGCTGAATACAGTCCATCTCAAGCTTTATGAACAGGATGGCAACTTTCCATGTGGGAGGCAAAATAAAATTGTAAACCCAGATGATTCATTGATTCCCCAAGCCCTACATGTGTGTGAAAAGAGCTATACAATCATCTGCCTCTGCATCTTCAGAGTGCCACTTCAGCTGCGTGGGAGAAGGTTGACAGCACTCCCCATTTCCAAAAAGCATTTGCTGAGCCAGTATTCTAAGATACAAGTTATTGTAAATGCAAGACTTTGGCCCTGAATAATAACTTCTGAATTTGGCGGGATTCTTAAATCTGAGTTTCCTCGATTTTTATCCAAGAAGCAGATTACTGTAGCTATTTTCAGTCTTTAGTAATTTATTTCCTTTTTTCTTCTTGAAGTTCTTTGCAATGAGGGAAAATGGACTTAGGTAAAAGCCACATGCTGTCATGTTTGCTCAGGATTTATCCTGTAGGTCTGTAAAAGAAATACAGGTTGGAAGAGAAAAGAATTTAGAGACACTAAGAAATCAGTCTGTGTATATTTATTTAGAAGTTAGCTGTAATTGCAGTACTTTTGTAAATAGCTTCCTTAATAAACTGGTTATTACTCCAAATGGTCAACGGTTGCTCATAACTCACTGCTGCTAGTTTATTTCTCTCTGCACAGGAAAAAACCCACTCTGGTCCTTAAAAGAATGGTTCATGCAAGATGCTGGTGGGAGATCAGTTAAGTCAGAGCCTAACCCAGCTCTCCCTGAAGCCAAATGCAGCCCCAGCACACTTCCAACAAGCAGCAGCATTCATTCATAAAAGACAACGGGTAGGGAGATGATGCATGCTGCCTGGGGGAGTAATGACTCCTTTAAACTGTTTCACACTTATTTGGTGTTGTGCCTTTTGTGAACCAGGCCCCACATTTACTCTAGATGAAAATTAACGAACGAAAGAAGTTTTATGTATTGAACTCTCTGTTTCTGGTATCTCTTTATTACAGGCTGCTTCTGCCTCCACTTCGTTTTTAGAATTATAAATCAAATACCTTTAAAGTAGCACCTATAGATCACATGGAAAATAAAGTCAGTATTAGGAAGGTCTAAATTCAGAAGATTGAAGTGTTAACATTTTTGCCTACCTGGTGTTCTTCACAAAGTTTATTCTTATAAAGATAAATGTAGCTAGAAACTGAGTTATTTTAATGTCTTTCAGATTAATTGTATTTGTAAAATCTTGTCAGCAGGTGCTGATTTCAGCGGACATCAAACACTGAGACATTCAGCAGCAGAATACGAATAATCCTATGCTGCTTCTCTCGGGAATAGTGATGTTTTGATTATTAACATTTCCATTAAGAAAAAAATCATAAGATTTTGATCAAATATAATATTTTTAAAAGTCTTGATCACTCAACAGGACATGAGGAAACATTTGCCCTCTCACCAACCCACCTTACACCTAATATTAAGCTTTTAAAAGATCTTCCAGCAATTAAATCATGTTACTCTGGAAATCCCTTATAGCCATTATAATGTTGTTGTCAAGGATCCAGTCTTTTCTGGTACAATTCACTGACTTCAATCTAACATAGTAGAACTTCAAGGAAGTCTCACGAGGATGAGCTTTAAAATAGAGTTGAAAAAAAATTGTAATTACGTCTTATAAATATGTACTATTTTTCAGCTATTGTTATCTGTGCTTCTTTTCTCTCATCCATTTCTACGCAAAGGTCATATATTAGTCATTTTATTATCAGATTCTTCTGGAAAAAAAATCAGAGGCTCAATAAATTTTCTCCCAAGCTAAAATAAGCCAACTTCCAGGGTTTCAAATTCTGGCAAGCTAACTTCTCCAAGGTCTCGTAAAAATTCTGGGCTGTTATCTCCATATGCCTGATAGATTATTTTTTTTTTTTTTTGTGATCGTAATTAAAACCGTCTGTCCTTTCTCTGTGACTTCAGGAGAATGGCAATGAATCACAAGAGCTCTAAAACAGATAGAAGGATAGAGGCTGAGGTTAGCAGCTCAGAATCACTTAATCTGCTGTATTTCATCCATAGAAATATAGATCCAAAGCACTGCCTCCTAATTCAAGCAACTTCAGAACAAGTCACCATGGCAGAAGGTTGTATCACAATCATCATAGGGAGACAGAGGTAGTCCTGGGTTTGGATTGAAGCATAAAGAGATGTAAAATAAAATAATTGATATGGAACATCACTATCTCTTAACACTAACTTTTACTCTTCTTGCATAATCTATCAGAACTTTCCTGGAATGTTTTCAACGATCTCTCAGTAATACATATTTTTTGAAATAAGAGTGTGTGAAAAGTGAAATGAATTCATGAGGCACAAAAATGACACTGAAACCAGTACTACAGTCTTATTAAGTCAAGAAATACTTAATCTTAAAAATATAATTTAGAAAATTAATTCACTATGATGTTTTCATATTCTGTAGTATTTGAGACTGCTCTTTCTTTCTTACACCTTGCTATCTGTTCTCCAAATTTAATTGTTTTCCTGACTTTTTTGAGCAATTTTCAGTTTTAAGACTTTTTTGTCATTTAGAAGAAGGTGGGTCACTTCCCCCTCTCCTGGAGGCATTGTCTCCTTCCCTTTTAAAATGAGAACGAATTTCAGCAACAAATTGATCTGAAGTCAGAAGAGGAGATCTGGAAGATATAATCTTAATGAAAGTCTTAATAAGCTAATCACATTCCTGGGGATCTTATACATTGGTAACCTGTTGCTCAAGAAAGCAAAAATGAATGTTTGACATGGTCCTTCAAAGTTCAGGTCCTTGATGAGTCAATTTCTTATGCAAAACTAAGCAAACGTTCATGTACTCTGCTCCCATCATTCTCAGACTGTATAAAATCACCAGCTCTGGCTCCCAAATTCAGGGGGAAAAGTTGAATGTCATGTGAGAATCACAGCATATGTCTGAAGCATCAATATGCTGGCTGCCTACTGAGACTTGATGACCTTGGCACTCACTGAAGTTCCGAAGACCAAGTATCTCTGAAGGTTTAAATCTTAGGTAGTATCACTTTTTATTTTCTAAAAGAGTTAGGTACATAAAACTATTTGAGAACCAGGATTTAAGCACTCCATGGGGTGAAGTTTTTTAATAAGGTTTGCTGATCAGAGACTGGTTTTCTATCAAACAGTGTGCAGTTTGATAGAAAAGCATACAACTACCATGAAACAAATACTCTAAAAGGAACAAATGCATTCCTGGTATAATTCTTTGGAAATCAGCAAAAGAGATGAAATTAGAATCAACTTTCTTAGGGAAAAATCTTTTATTTTTAATAAATAATATTTGTACAGCATATAGTAATTGTAAAAGTCTCTTTTATCAAATTTATTTTGATTTCATGAAAACATGTACAGCTATTAATATAAGCAGGCTTATCAGTCCAATTTCCTACTGAATTTTCTTTTTGTTAGTTTTCTTTATTTTCTTTTTAGTTTCCTGCTTTATCATTCAGAAGGTTTGCACTTTATTCCTGTACATATTTGGTTTGGTGCCCAGAAATGTATTATTTTAACAGGGCTATTCATTAAAAGTTATTACTTTACAGGGGTTCTACCATGCATACATAATTATATATATATGCCCTTCTACGATGAACACTGTGATAAAGTTACCATAAAAGATTTTTCTTTTTAGGGTTTATCATCTCTGCCATTTCAAGTCACATTGGTTTGACTAATCCTGGCATCTAACTTTCTAACTTCAATTATTTTTTCAAAAGGTACTAAACTGTCAAAACATATTTTTCATTCTTTTTTCGGTAACATTAATCCTTCAGAAACTATTGGGACTGTGACTTGTCCTCCCTTTATGTTCTCAAAGGAAGAAGTAAGCATAGCTGCTAACACACAGAACTTGCCTTGGCCAAAACCAGTAAGCCAGTTTTCAGTGATCTGCCCAGGACTGACTGTGATGCTTTCTCAAAATAATTTTTGATTACTACATATTTCAGTAACTCCTTGTCACTCCATGAAGAGAGTTTTTTGCAGAATATCTCCAGATATACAATATAAGTTGAGGGGTTTTATTTCCTTTTTAAGAGTTTGATAATGTTTTAAATGACTAATTTTATGATGACAACAATCTAACAGAGTGTTTAAGATAAACAGCTAAAAAGAATGGTATTTTCTGTTTCTATGAATCTGCATCACAAGGCCAAGCAAGAGAAGATAAAAATTCTTCACAACCTTTAAGAGAGCTGGCATTAAAAGTCTGAGTATCTGTGTGAGCAATGTAACAGAGCGTTGTACCAGTGTAGTTGGTCAGGAGCCAACGCTTCCAAGTGGACCTGAAAAGCATGTTATATGCTGGTGTGACTTTCAAGTTACAAAAATGTCTTCAGTCCTGAGATATCTGATTTGCTTCCAGCAGCTAAGGCAGAATGAACAAGATCACCTATTACTCTTGAAGGAGACGGAATATTTAGCATTTTGCTACTTCATTCTCATCGTTGCCCACCTGGAGTATGGGAGGATAGATTTGAGACTTAATCTACAAGATAACTTAGACTTTTTAAGTCCTATATTGTGCATATTTTGTTTATATTTTGTTACCCTATACACATCTAAGTTGGCTTATGTCCTTTGTCCCAGTGTTGATGGGACATTAAGTGATACTTTCACTCCGGAGGTTCCACAATTACAGAATTATGCTGAGCTGCAAAGACATTAATGGATGTAAAGAATTAAGTATCCAGTGAAACTTGGAATTGCTGTACTTATACAAAAAGAGTTTATATTATAATATTTAATTGATGAGAAATAGATCTAGAGTATAGAGAATATTTTAGAATTGTGGAGGAAAAACCCCCCAAAACTGAAAACTATACATCAATTACACAATATGCAATCACTTTGAACTATATACTTGCCTTCATCTCTAATTCATGCTTTTGTATAATGTTTTTCCGTTGACACAATTTTCTACTGTAATGTGATTATGCAGTGGTGTTTGTGTAATGACAGAATCCATGAAATGGTAAAGCAAAGGATGTCTCTCACTTTGGACTCATACAAAACGTATCAGGATCTAGTTGTGCATCTGCTGGTTTTACATAAGTTCTTCTGAATGTTTTAGAAGTTAATAGTGATTAAGTTGAAAAAAAATGTTGAAGATTACTTTTCCTGGTAAGTAGCTAAATTTATTCTCCATTAATAAAATGTTGCAAACGCTCTAAATGTTCACTAAAGTGAAGGTAGTCTTGCTCTCATTTCTTTAGTTTTCAGAGAGGCAGTGAATGTGTTTTTCACAATTGGCACCCTCTGCATGAGACTCCTTCAGCCTGATTCTTGTGACTATCGAGCAAAAGCAAGAGTTTGAGGCCTGTTCAAAGAGTATAGGATATGGGATATCCTGCCTAACATCTCTCTCTTGAAAGCATGCTGTAGCAGTTTGTGATCTGTGTTGTTAAGTGATATTGTGCAATTATTCTAAAAGCGTAGCTGTACTAGTTACCTCACCATCCTCTGTGAACCTACCCTGGTGGGTTTTTTAATATACTGTGCGAAAGTGATGATACATGAATCTTGTACTTAATAAGGTTGGTTTTTTCTCCACAACATGAGGCTACATTGAATGTAATTGTACTGTGTGGGGTTAACTTTCTGTAGCCTGTTACCTTTGACTTCAGTGACTTGAAATAAAAAATTAATCTCCACAACTCCAACGAGACTCACTTCTGATAATATTGGCCCATTGACTTCAATGAAACACTATTAAAATTATTCTCAATTCACTTTGATAGTAATTTTTAACAGCATCAGGCCACTGATTCCACTATCATCCTTTCAAGGCTGAATGTTCAAACACCTTATAAAGAAAAAAGCAAACCTTAATATACTTCAGTGAAAACTTGTTTCTTGTGACTGTAGTTTGCTGACTTCCCGATAAGCAGTACTGAATATTACCTCATAGGAAAGAAAAAAGCATCTTCCAGTCTTTTTTCTAGTGCTGTTATATAAAATTTTTTTGGGGGAGTGTAGGGAAAAGATGAAAAACCCAGAATGGCTTATTAAAACCAAATGGATTAGTATTCCTCCTTAACCTTCATGAAAGTCATATGGAAGGTCCAATACAATATATATTTTAAGAATGTTTTTTGGTTTTTTGATGATGATGGTTTGTTTTGTGTGTTGTTTTTTGGTTTTGCTTTTGTTTCATTTTGCATTTTTGTTTGGGTTTTTTTGTGGACTTTTTTTTGGTTGATTGGTTGGTTTGTTCTGTTTAGTTTATTTTTTAGGAAACTGCAGAATTCTTCCATGAAATTAAACTGACAATGAAGATAATTGAGGGATGAGGAATCTGTTTGCTTTTGCTTCCTTGCTTGAAACAGACTGTATCTCGATTACTCAAATTCATGACTGAATGAAGTGTACTGAAGATCTAGCCATTATGCTATGCCACTAGAATACTCTTCTTATTCTTGTTTTTTCAGAGGGAAAGTGTTACTGAATCTTTTTTCCCCACCCAACCAGATCTGAGGTTTGTTCTCTGCTCAAGTCATACATATGCCTTCTGATATTTATGTATCACAATTTGCTTTGTTTGAGCTCTTCAGAGTTTGTCATTCATTTGGATTTTTTTGTTCTAACCCCTGATTTAACTCGAAATCTATCCCTCTACATGCAAGACAATTTTGCCATTTTCCTTCAGAAGCCAGACAATTTATAGATGAGCTCAGACCAAATAAATCAGGCAAGATATATTTATAGGTATAATATACTATATATATTAATATATATTTTTAATCAACATCATACTGTCACTCTGCAGAAATAATTAGCTGTTAGGAAGGCACAGACTGCTGCTATCCAGAGCAGGCACTGTTGCTGATATCCAGGCTAGGACACTGGAACAGGCAGCGGTCAGTTGGCCCCTGCATACAGCTTGAGTCCACATTAGTGATGAAGTGAGTCTTTGTTTCCCTGCATTAATTCACTTGAATGACTGTGTAACTACAACCATCTTTAGAATGAGCAATTTCTCCACGAGAGAACATTTACAGTAACTCTGAACAAAGAAATAGAGATTCAAGCACACATTGACTTCAGTACTTGGTGGTGGGAAAAGGCATCCACTCATCTTTGGCTCCCCGTTCCTCTTCTCACAGCATGAAGCCTCAGGAAATCCTCAGTTTTACTCTCCAAACAAGGGCTGTATCTTTGACAGTGGTCTCCATTTTGGGTTGACTAGACTTCTGAATACTTGTTCATGAAAACCAGTGGTCTAACATTCCAAGTTAACAGGCGAGTCAAATTCTAGTGCCTATATATGATAGTGAGGATTCAACCCTTGAATTCTTTTGGAAGGTTAGTATTAATTTATCACCTTGCAGCATCATAACTGAACCTAATGACAAATCACTAGGCAACTGCTTGCAAAATTATGTTATTTTTTAAATTATGGAATAATGTGTGTCTGCTAAAATGAACAATATCAAAATTAAGTTCCTACCTGAAGAAATATGGTTTGGTACTTATAAAGGTACATTCAAGTTAGTATGTACATAGCATGTATATAGTATGTTTGTTTTTTCTTTTTTTTTCTTCCTAAATACTTGTTTTCCTTGAAAGCCATATTATGGGATATTCTTTCAGTTTTTAAAGATCTTTCTAACTAACAGTGAAGACAGCAGATATTTTAAACTCTATACATTAAATGAATTAACTCCAGACATGGGCGATCCACAAACCAAACAGCACCATATGAATGCATGTTCACAGTCTAATACTGGTATCAGGACTTACAAGTAAAAGGAAGACAGAATGATTGGCAATGTCAAGCATCATATGTTATAACAATGGTTTGAAGAGTTTAGAGTCTCTCAAAAGTCAAATTATTTTGCATTATTCCCACTCACAGATTCTTCTTCACCTAAAAAGCAAATGTAAAAGAGCAATGTTAGTGGAAGTAACGAGGATTCATAAGAATATTCTAAAAGCTAAGAATACTACTGCTATTTAAACTGAATAATTCTTCTTCTTATCTTCAGATATGTGAACTTTGAAATATTATTAATGCATACCATAAAAAGTGCAAGGTGTACAATGAGTTCAAGAAAAATCTTAACCTTGTGGTTTTTTTCTACTTCAGGTGTTTGATTTATCAGCTTCAGTAATTTTATTAATTCAATATTCTTTTGCATATAATATCTTCTTTATTATGCAGATTTTCACCCTTTGTATTTATTTATAAGCTGAAAACAGTTGACTGAAACTGATTAAAATCAGAAGTTCAGCCTTAGAAAGAGTAACAGATTAGAGTACATTCTAGATAAAACTATTCACTGTGCTTGGTTGGCATATAGTGAAGGACAGGACATATAGAGAAGCAGTTATTGAATTGATGGCACAGAAAATAGCATGGACTGTAAGTAACATTCTTCAACACAAATTGTAACTTTTTCATGAATTAGTGATTGCATTTGTATCTTAGAAGAATTACTGCTATATGACCAAAATACTTCTACCTTTATAATAGTTTTTATCTCCATAGGGTTTAATTACTTTAGGAAAAAAAATTGATTTAGTTCAGTTAAAGGAGGAGATAAATAGTGATTATTACATGTTGCAACAATAAATAAACTCTGACATTGCGCAGATGTTGTTGCTGTTGTTATAATACCTACTTGTATGGACTCTGATATTTCTTCTTGTTCCAGACTAAAAAGGCCAAATCTTCATTAAATTAAATACTCTTGAAAATCTGTACGAGGTTTTTTTCTGGAATAAAGGACACATTTCAAAAGGCATTATAGTTTGCTGGAGGAGTTCCTCTTGCTTTTTCTTCTGTGTTATGTATGGAGAAGAAGTAGGCCATACTGTCAACAAGTAATAATTTCCACCAACCTGTCCTATCGAGGTACTAGGAAAATGCAGTCATTGCTGAGTGTCATTAAAGACAAATAAGGACCCATACTGGGGCAAAATATTAAAAAAGTACAATAAAGCCTCTTTAATGAATTTTGAACTAAGAGAAATTGTCATTTTCTTCCAATAGACATCTATATATACCCAAGTTATAGATACTCTATAGCCAAACATATGTTGCCTCAAATGTGTAATGAAGACAATAGGGGCTTAATTCTGTAACACCTAAAACATATATTGATGACCAGAAAATCACATTATCTGTTTCCTTCAGAGAGTCCAGAAGTTCTCCATCCAATATGTTGTCAGTACCTAATTTTGCTTGAGTCTCAAAAGTCACAAAGATGCTTTCTATGTTATCCACTCATTAATATAAAAATGAGATAATATACACTGGTAATGAAACTCAAGAATGTTAGGTAGCCTTCCCGAGTCATTCCAAACAAATGAACTATTCAACTTTATTTAGATACAAACTACAGTCCAGACCACTTTCTGATAATGAAAATACAATTTGAGGTGGAGAGAATACTTACAACCAAAGAAGAAAAGAAGAAACTAATTCAGCACATTCCAAATTTGGTACAATTTATGGCCAGTCTGTGGGCTACCCTATCTGTGAAAACAAAAATTAAAAAAAAGGTCTAGCAGTGGGGTAAGAAGATCTCCAATTGTTTTCCAGTTTTGTCAAAATTAAAGTCCCCAAGCAAGGAATTCTGAAGTGTGAAATATAAGGACTCTTCTTGAGTGCTGCATGTAACATTGGTAGTTATTTTCAATAGTTATTGTAGTATGGATACAAACAACAGAAATGCAAGTAATGTGGGTGGAGGTCTATCTTTGAAGTGAATAAATCTTCTTCTTTAAGGTATGTGATAGGCCATATAAAAATAGTAGGAAGGTTTGGTTGGTTTTTAACCCAAGAGAAATTTGAAATTGAAAGAGTAAGATTTGATATATGTTTAAATTTTGAAGACCACCTGTGAGTATGCTTGATGCTTGAATTCCTTAATTAAGGAAAAAAGGAACAAAAAAATGTGGACAATCATCTTTACGGGGAGAACTGAAACTGCAGAATAATAAATAGTTATGAATAAGAATGGTACCTTGTTAGAGATTCCTATGCCTGGCAATATGCATTTTCAGACAGGCTAGCCTGCATTCAAGTTTTTGACACATATGTATGTGACACATATATAACTTCTGATTATTTTTGGAAAAACACTAAGACCAAAGATGAAAGTATTTGTTTCTGATCCTTACGTATGCTTGAAGTTTCAGAAACTCTTAGAGCCACAGATGTAACGTGGCTGCCCACCTGGGACTGCTACACAGGAACACAATGCACTGCCTTCAATGAGTGGAAAAATAATGCTATTATAAAACAGAACCCCACCACACCAACTATGGAGAAGCATGTCTTTAAGGACCTAGCACAGCTTTAAACTGCACTGGATGCAATTTGGACAGTAGGAGATAAGACACGGGCATGGAGATATTCTTGTTCAATGTTCATTGCTGCATGACTCAGCAGAGCACTAACAGTGGCCACTAAAGAGGAAAGGCTACGTTGGACTGTACTTGGCTTGTCTGAAAAGCTCTGAGTGAAATCTCGATGCTTTTTTTGCTGTATGTATAAGTAAGTTGGATTCATTAATCAGAAAATAATTAGGAGAAAGAGAGCATGTTTGGTTTCCATTCCTTCTGAATTAGAAGAGACTGACCACTTAATAAGGGAAAGAGTGAGAATCCTCCTCTAGGAGCAGTCGAAATCCTCCTCCAGGAGCTGTCTTTTGATCCTGCCTTTCCAGGACACACCAATGGTGCTTCTGCAAATTATTTTGTACAGGAGCACTGACAGAGGCTACAAATAGATGTAAAGAAATAAATGAAAGGGAGAAGTGTGTTGACTAGGCCTGTGTTTTTTAAAGTTTCACTTATCTTAGGGATGAACAGGACCAAAACTCTGAATGTGGTGAGAACAGAGGATAGTATGATGACATTTCTTACAAGCCCTGGAGGTAAAAAACACCTACATGATTTGTTTTTCCACTTTTTCAAAAAGGCTTCTTATCAGGCTGTGTGGCATGAATCAGGTTTTTGGGGAGGTGGAAGAAGCAAAATTTAGTTGTGGTCTCCATGGCCCTAATTTGGTGTCAGTAAAGTAGCAGATTACTCTACTTTGGAGACATAAGACTTATCTTGAAGACAAGGAAAATGGATATGCAGGTGCTAAAACTGCCTGGAGGAGTATAAGAGATCTGCAGAAGCAGGTAGAGATGGAAAAAATAAGCTGGCTGCCTCTCGATCTTCTCAAAGTGCTAGAAAACGTATGGGTGATCAACACTGCAGAAAACCTCTGGTGCTAAGGGATAACTCATTCATTAAAATTTAGGGCCAGAGCAAAGTATACAACACACAGGAAATTGACTTTAATACTGATGCTCCAGCGTTGGAAGATGACCTGTCCTTTGTCGTTATATGGTGGGCCAGAGGTGCTCCTTTGCTTTCACCCAGCGAGTAAATTAGGCTAGCTGATGATAGGGAAGACATGATACTCCTTCCTGAGGCAGCTTCAGTGGTCAAAGCACAGCCTAGGTACGTACTTTTGGGTATGTAAGCAATGTATCCGTCTTTCTCCACTGTGGACTCCCCATGCTCACAAGGCTCTCAGCTGCCAGTACCAATGAATGAGATCCTAAGATTAGCCTCAAACCTTCGCTGCATTTTCCCAATGGCAGCGCAGCGTGCTAATCGCTGAGCCATTGGGATAGCCCTGTAGGGCATTCTTCTAATAGTTTTTCTAGTTCTTCCACTGATGTCCTTATACATCTTTTATGATTTCGATAGTGATGCTACATTCCCCAGGCACTTTCCTTCTATCTTACTCTCTGCTTGCTTTTTTTTTTTAATATGGAGGGAAACGGGCTACCTTAAACTTGCCCTTCATTCCTAGTGCAACCTTTCAGAGAAGACATTTCCCTTATCCATTCTTCCAACCATGAGTGCCTGTCAAGGAATGGTGAAGATCGAAAATATTTGAGTACTTTCATTTCAGTTGTGATGGTCTTTTTCCTGACTTCATTTTATATTTAGAGATTTTTCTTCTAAACAGATGAACAGCCAGTTCTTTTGGATTTAAAATTAAACTCTGAGTATTTTCTTAAAACTGCACTCATTGCTTTTACAAAGGAATGAAAACAAAATGCAGCACGTGACATCATTTGAAAGAGAAAATCATGTTATCTTATTTAGTTCTAGAAATAAACTGTATTTTTTTAACTGTGGCTCTTCCCTAATGTGCACTGCTGACAAATAGTAAAAAGGAATTTTTTCCTAACTATATATTTCTCTCACATTATACATATATAAATTCCTCTGGGAATAACTTGAGCAATATAACTTGAGATAGGTGGTAGCTGATATATGTGAGGTATTAATATGAAAAATATTTTCACTGCTTGTATGTTATAAAGCGCTTGGAATATTTCAGACAACAGAAGTATAGGTCAGTTAAAGAATTTCCTTATGCCTGTTCTGCCCATAATTTTTTTTCCTTCAGGTTCATTTTCTCTTGTTTTCTTCTCAACTCTTATTTTAATTTTCCTTCTCATCTTTCATTCACTATTATACAGGGCACCTTTTGAGGAGCTTCTGCTTCCCACTGACAATACATACTGGCAGCAGCAACCGAAGCATCAGTCAGTGAACACTTGTAGAGATGGTGAGTTGTAAAATAATAAATCGAATATTTAATACTTAGACAGAAGATGTGGACTTTATCTACACTTAATGGGTGGGGAGGCTGATTACTCATTCATAGCTACACCACTTGTGAATGATGAGGTCACCCCTATCTCAGGAAGATAAATGCCATATCCTGTTATGACATATTCCTTTTATATAAAATTAGTTCAATTTTCTCACTAGTGAGAAATCAGTATAACTAAAAAAAAAAAAAATCACTTCAAGATAAAGGCATTTTTCCACTGTAATTCATTATATATCCTATTTTCATTTTATTTCTGTTCTGTTTTGTTCTACCTTATCCTGTACTATGTATACTATTTTATTCTCTACCTAAATGATATCTGACTAAAGTGAAGCAAAAATTAGATGATACAATGAAGCTTTGTAGCATTCTCTCTCATACCTGTCACAGGCTCCTTCCAACAGCAGATAATGAAAATTCAAAGTCAAACCATTTAACTTTAAGTAAATGGAAATGAATTTCCAGAGAAGAGATATTTTTTCACCTGTGAAAGAAAGGAACAGTAGTACACCGCCAATGCGAATAAAGATATAATATATAATTGTGATAGAGAGGTATATGAAAAGCATAAATATTAAATGATATTGTATTACATATTTTCATGTGCTTTAATTTTTATCTTTGCTATGTTTTTGCCTGAGAGGAAGCTCTACTGCACATAGTCAGAAACAGCAGCACTCTATTGGAATATTTCTTTGCTTAATCAATACTAAAGCAACTTGCAGCATATCTTGCAATAGTATACGGTATTGAGACAAAAAACTATGTCACTCAGACACCAGAAGTTGTCAATAATTTGACCAAAATGAGAAATAAAGTAAATTAAAAATATTGGGGTTTATTCTCATCTCATTTATGCTAGCATACTGCAGCAAATTAAGTTAAATCCATCATGGTATGTTGTAGCACTGGTGAAGTATGTGGCAAATTGGGTCCACACTATTTAATATGGCACAAATTATAAACTTGATGATGGATATTTTCATTGGTGAATAAAATAAGTCTCAGAAATTCCTACTAGATTTTACCATTGTGATTAATTTGAGGGAAAAAAGATACAAACAATCAAAATGGACTTTTCTTCAAATATGAGGTAATGTTTATGTGGTGTCTTTTAAGAGCTATGACAAAGAAAATGCTTCTGTATTCAAGACATTCACAGACCTACCTTTGAATCCTGCTTATCTTCTATCATACCAAACTATTTGTCAGTACTTCCAGTGACTCAGTGGGTCTACTTGTGCAAGCAAAGTTATCAAGACTGAACTTTTAGTTACATTAACACTTAAGATATTAGTCAATACTCATAAAAGATCTAGATACTAAATATCTAGAGATCCTAGTTCTGCCTACATGGATGAAAAGCCGTGACTTTCAAGACTAAGCTGAAGCAAGCTTGGCTAAGGGAAGGCTCTCTGTCCTGGCTGTCTCTTTGAAATGTGAAAATCTGCTTAGAGTTGCCACTGTAGAGCAAAGAATGACAATCAATGGATGGGGACTTCGACATGATTACATCCACTCTACTGCCTGGCCATACATTGACAGACAAAACTACTGTAATGGAGTGATCATTTGGAAAATGGCTACTGCCCACATTTAAATTCCTTTCAGTGTTATTCCATAGCCAATTAGAGTGGTAGCCCAGCCTATATTCATGCCAGTCTTGTACTATAATGTAAGAAAAAGGAAAGGAGCAGCTCAGAAGTCTTTAATTATTCCTCCAGCCATTTATTGACCTGCTCTCTAAAGGCCATATAGGGGCCTTCATCTGCATGCGAAATTCCTGTTGACATCACTGGGAGGGCCACAGGCAGATGGAGAGTACTTTGTAAACCTTACATTTTAAATATGTTGTAGGGGAAAGGCACAGAATTTGCAGTCCTTTAAAAAAGTGAGCAGCTTCATCTAATATTGGTCTTTAAACATGGAGTTTGAATAACAGTTTTCCTAGCAATAACAACCCCCCTCTTCTCTGCAAGCTATCTAACCTACACGTTTCTGTAAAGTCTTCGTATTTAACACTCAAACAATTGATGTCCCTATAGTATAAACAGGATAGATAATGAATATAAGTGGGATAGAAAATTAATCCTACTTGCGAGGAAAGAGAGTCATAATTCACTTAGGCTTCTCAGCTCTTACGTTATGAGGTCTTCAGCTAACTCATGGGATCCATTCCACATCCCACAGATGCTCATTATGAATTCTTTTTATGTGCAACATGTGGGGACTAACCAGTTTCATATCTCCTGGTATTAGCCGCAATCCAAAGCATTTTGTATTAAAACAGAATGCAAACACAGATGCTATTTAATACAAAGGATTTGAATGCAGTCTCTGTTTTAACATAAAGTTGGTGTGTCTTAATTTGCTTTGAAACAGCAATGGGAAGAAAAGTCAAGAAAAGAGGATATTTTTAGATTAGGAGCCAAGCTTTGACTCCAAAAGGCACACAGTTGCATGGGAAAAGGGGAGACTGGCCCAGGTGACCGCTTTGATTCACGGAAGCAAAGGTTACAATGCCTGGGAAGTGAGGGGGCAGTCTGGGACCTCTGCCCCCTTCTGAGATGCTGCCGTGGCCTTTTCAACACTACACATACGCTGGAGTGCTACTACCTGTGTTCTGTTCCATGCAACTCCTCTTGGTATGAGCCTCGGTTTCCTCAGACACGAGTTAGCAGCACGGCAGCTGTTTGTGTAAGGTGCACTAACGCAGAGTGTTACTTTCTGTTCTAGCTGTCCACTCACTGGGCTGGCGAAGAGTCCAGCTCAACACAAGCACTACGCTTTTTGGCTCCAGCAATCAGCAGCTTGGGGCTCCAGCCGTGGTTTCAGAGGTCCCCCCCAGAAGTGAGGCGATCTGGTGGGACCCTTCTGCGGGAGAGAGTTTTTCTGCCGTTCCCCTGCTGCCTCTGACTGGGCACAGCCGCTGTGCTCCCTCCGGGACGGGATCCTCGCCCCTCGTCTCCCACTGCAGCTGCGGGAGGAGGGAGCAGCCCGAGCAGCACTAGCCGAGCACCATGGCGAGGAGGGCTCGGGTCTCCGTGTCCCCTACACCGCTGCTGCCCACCCCAAGGCCGAAGCAAGGCGAGGCAGCCACCGGGGCACAACCGAGGAGGGTCCGCCGGCGACCCGCGCTAACGCCCAACTTTCCGCGCTTCCTTGCCGGCGCCCGCCCCCGCGCAGCGCCGCGGCCAGGCAGACTCGGCGCCGGGTGGCCCCGACCGGGACAGGGGCGCGGTCCCGGCGGGCTGGTGGAGCCGCGCAGCGCCGCGTCCAGGGATAAGCACTTGGCGGAGGTAGATGAGGGCAAACCCGCCCGAGCGAGGCGGGGGGCTGCGCGGAGCCCCGGGTGGCACAAAGGCGCCGCGGCGCTGCAGCCTCGCGTCCCGCGGGGCGGGGGAGGCCGGGCCCCTCCGCGCCGCTGCCGGTGCGGTGCGGTGCGTGCCGCACCCGAAGGGGAGCTCTGCGAGAGGCTCTGCGCAGCCCTCGGTCCTATAATTGATATGTTGAAGCAGCAATAGGGATCAGTGCGTGCATAGACAGCACACACCTTACAAGTTTGACTCGCAATAACATTGCTGCACACTAGGAGGGGAGGAGAGTCAGCTCCCTAGAATAAGGAACAAACTCTGCCTTTGCACAAAAGCGGCGCATTTCCTCGCTTGTGAAAACCGTCCCTTCATAGAGAGAAAGAAAAGAGACGGAGGGGGGTGCGGGGTGCCGCTAGGAGAGCAAAAGCAAGTTACCAAGAGCGAGAACTTGTGCTGCAACAATCCTCCACTCTTCCTCTTCTCCTCAGGACTCTGGGAGCAGGGATATTCCT
>VZRV01008877.1:32331-104831 GCA_013398115.1 Falcunculus frontatus
GCCCCCCCGCCCCACCGCCGCCGAGCGGGCCGCGGGTGCCTGCGCCCCCCGGGGTGGGCAGAGCGGAGCCGGTGCGCGGGCGGGCGGGGAGGCGGTGCGCGGAGTCCGGGGAGGGAGGCGGGGGGTGATCGCGCTACCCCCCCGCTTGGTTCCCCGCCCGCCGCCTGCCCCATGTACTTTTGTTGGGAGAGAGTGCTTGTGATTAATCTGCTCTGCTGGTGACACGAATTGCCCGTAGCGGATTTGTTCTAGTAAAGTGAATCTTTCTAGAAGTGACTGGTAGGAGACAAGAGTACAAGTTCATGTGATGTTACTTTGTGGTTCTTACAAAAGTATTCAAAGCTCCATTGCTACACTGCGACGAGATATATGCCCAGAAGAAGAGCAGCCAGAGGGTTTGGGGTGGGCTCTTTCCCTCTCGCCCTTTCAGCGTTACAAGTGAACTTGAGTGTGAGGGGTGAGCAAGGTTCCTGGCTAGTTGGAAAAATGGAAATTAACATTTAGACAGCCTTTAAAAGTAGCTGGATCAGGTGTTAGTCGGTTTATATTTCACAGCACAAATAAGTCTGAAAAATATTTAAACAAAAGTACTTTAGCCTTAATTTCATACTTGCATATTTTAGAATGATCAGCATTTCTAGTACAACTTCCAAACCCCACAGATTTTGTCTAAGTAGATGTGCCATTTTTCCTAAGAAAGAAGACTGCCCGGTATAAAAACCCCATATATTTCCTATTCACCACTGAAGTGTTAGCGTGCTTGTCTTGGATTCATTAGTATTAACTGTTGCACTTTGACAAGGCTGTATTGATATGTAGCAAAATTAGGAGATACATGTAATGGGGAAAGAGTGCGTCCTCAGAAGTCAACGACTTAACTACAGATTTTCATTTTCAACTACAAACATTTTTTTTAAAAAAAAATCTTCATTCCAGTGACTGCAAAGGTGTTTCTACTGTGTTAATAACACTTAAAGCAGCAAGTTTTTCTCCTGCAGAGTTCTTTGTTGGAAAAACAATTCATATGAATAAGTCCTGTCCCCCCCCAACAAACAATTCTGCTGTCTTCTTTCTGAGAATGTTACTATATTAGTGCTAAGTGTATTTGCGAAGATAGCTTCAGTAATCTCTCCAGCAGAAGCATATTTGTGTGCCATTTTGGGAATTTCTCTGAGATAGGAATCTTGAAGATAGAATTAATTTCTAGGGGAAACTTCATAGCCTGTGCATGAGTGCTTTCTTTATCACCTGTCTCCATTTGGCATTCGGAGAAGGTAAATCAAAGTGTGCGATTTGTTATTCTGCTCCACTTGAGAGCTGAACTAAATAACACTTGGTCTGAAATTCTGATTGAAGTTGTAGGAGGATATACTGTATTTAATTTAATGCCCTTTAATAGCATCTTCTTGTTCAGCTCTGATGCTGTCATTTTAAAGGTTGGATCGGAGTAGTTTTTCCCTGTAGGGAGTGGGAGGTGTAATCATTTCAGGGGAAAAAGGTAGTCTAAATTCCGGGAACACTAATAGCCACAAACTTGGCCTAGTGTATAAGAAGTTGTTTTTTGGCCTTAGGGTTCACTTTTTTATCGCCCTGTAAAGTGCTCTGGACAGTTTAGATATAAGTATTGCCTGTAGAAGTTGATGATATTTTTTGTAGCAGAAATAATGGTAATCTGTTTATTCCTTAAAAGTTTTGGAGAAAATGGATCAATGCTTCAATAAACAGACACTCATGTACATTTTATTAAAAGTTGTGTAAGGTGCTCTTGAAGTCTTGTGTATAACTATTTTAGCTGATGTTTGTACACATCCTTTCCTTTGCGTGAGCCATGAGATTTGAAATACAGGAGCATAGCACTTAGTGCAAGGGTTTTGCAGTCTCTTGGCTACTACTTCAGTAAACTAGTTCTCAAGATTAAGAATCCTCTAAATTAACTTTGTGTACATCATTTTTTTAGTCTTCACTACCACAAGTATTTGGGTAAATTGTGTTACATTTTTTCAAGCAAAAAATATGCTTACAAAACAGATGTAAGAAGTAGTAGTCTCTGATGTAAGCAGGCACGTGAATAGCTTTGAAACTTTTTTCACCTGTTTAGGTTCTTAAAAGGATGTATGAAAAGTTACACACTTACATTTGTTCGATTTTCTTTTAAACTGTGAGCGTTAGCAAATTTTACAGTTACAGCAACAGTTTAGTTTTTTCAGCTGTGTGGATATATACCCAAGAAAATGAAATAGACAGAAGTGTCATGCATATGATATGCCAGCATTGATTCGTATAGCATATCATAATATTAGAGTGCTATTGGTTTAAAGTGAAAGAGAAAAAAACCTTTATTTTGGCATTTTTTTTTCTAGAGCATGAGCTTAAACATAGCAGTGATAAATGATGATATGCATTGTCTAACACTTGCTTTTATATAAATAGCTCCAGAAGATTGCTTAAATGATAATCGAAAATATGCAATAGGGTGGCCTTCATATCACAAGGCCAAGGGTCTACAAATGGAAAAACTGAAATAATGAAATATTTCCAAGGCAACAGACTGTCAACAAGAACGGTAATGCATGGGCATATCATAGAGCTACCAGAGAGGATATTAGATCTTATAGCTCTAGAGCCAGGAGTTATAATGACCTTTATTAAATAGAGCCCTCCCACATTACAACAATCTTTCTGATTTCTGATTTATGGATTAGCAGTCATACTACTCTTCATAATTTGAAACATTCTCCCACCATATTTGATTTGCTGCATTTTTCTCCACTGGAATCATACATTATTTAGAGTTTACATGAGAGTATTGATCAACAAAACTTATATTAGGTATTTTCAGTAACTAATGGGATTCTGAATAACAAGGTTTTGTCTGCAGCACCATTTCTACATTCTTTACAGCACAACTGTTTTTTTCTTACAAACTATATCCGGTTAGCTTGTTTTCTAACAATTTGATGGCATTATATTCTAATGCTGTACTATAAGTAAGTTACAAATAATTAGAGAATTTTGTTAACAGATTAATACAACACCCGGAGCCATAGGTATTTTTAAGAGACAATGAAGATCTATTGTCAGTATCCATCTCTTTTTATTAGCATCTCACTTGAATTTCAGAGTCTAATATACTGGTGATTTCAAATCACATTTGTTTGAAACTTGGCACACAAGTTGCCAGCCCAGATGGGGATTTTACTGCAAGAGTGATGTAAAACAGTTGTTGAAAATTGACATTCTAGGCATTAGTTTCATCAGTATACTTCCTAAAAAGTAAAGAATGTTTAAATTTTTTTGTTTCATAAAATGATCTTTATAACAATACCCTCTTTATTGGAAAATGTATTCTAAGACAAGAATTTTGAATAACTGATAATGATCATTAAAAATAACTGTTACCAGTTTTTGAACATTTTTGGAATGATTCTTCTTGCACCGAGGTCAGTAGAATGAAGCCATTTAACCAATGTGGCAGAAGTTCATTTGATAGCAATTAAGTAACTGTTTACTGTTATGAAACCATTTCCTGAAATCTCATCTCATGTGAATAAACCTTGTATTCAGTTAGTCCATCAGATCAATTTTATATTATTATCAGTAGTAGCTCTTGCAGGTGTAAAAGCACCTCGTCTTGTGTTTTCAGCATAGTGACGTCAGCATAGTCATAGCATGTTTTAAAATTAATCAAATAAACTTGTTCTTCAGGATGTCACCCTGGAAATTTGTTTGTATATTTTTAACATAGGATATTTTTAAGGTACATAGCAAAGACTACATTTTCGCTCCAGTCATTTGTTTCTTTGGTTTGTTTGCTTATGCTTAATGTTTGGCTTTTTTTTTTTTTTTTAAGAAGCTGCCAAAGATTTACGGCCGTGAGAGGAAATGTTTTGAAATTTCATTTCGAAAGAATTACATTTTTTCAGAAGAAGCAATTTCTTTCTATGTAATATTTATAAGGCTACTGTATGTTATCTTTAACATACAAAATCCCATTAGTGCGAATGAGGTGTGTGACTTTTTGTTTAATAGGACTTTGCATAATAGGGATAATTTGTAATAATATTGTATTTTGCTGCATAAGAAGATGTGCCATAGTAAGAATATAATAGTTGCTGCCATGTCTTATATGACTAGAGCATTGTTCTGTGACTAGCTCGAGCAGTGGTTTTGCAATACACAAAGTCCTAGTCAAATGAATAGGACCGTTGTGCCATTCATTTGAACAGGACTTTGAGTAGTACAAATATTCGTTAATTTTGTATGCCAAAGAAGTATATTACACAGGACAAAGAAGGTACAGTAAGGGTAGGATAGTATTTGTGTCTGTAACTTGGCAGAACTGGACCCTGTCTTTAGGAGAATATTGAGTTCAAGTTGTACCTTAATCTTTAGAAAAGTCCCAAATGAAATTATGTGCACAATTAAAGTATACTACAGAGAATCACAAGCAAGGATAAAAGTATTTTTAACATATAATTTAATAGATGTGAATTTGTTCTCAGAGAAATCACAATGACAAATATACTTAGTGAGAAGAGGAGTGAACTTTGCCTCTGCGTGTTATTATAAAACACGAAAGTCTTGAGATTGTCAAGTAAAAATGGAGTGATTCTCAAGGAGATCCTGATCTCAGCCTGCTGCAGCTAGATACTGAGAGTTATGCCAGCCCTTACCCGGCACTCTACATGCAGGCGAGAGCCAGGCACGTTAAAGAACAAGTGATATGTTAGAAAGAATTTGAAATGGATTACTGAAAGCAGAGTTTTGAAGATTTTCTTACAGGCTATTTTCCCAGCCTTTCTTATGTGTTGCATTTTGGACTTTCACTCTTCTGTCATGTTATGTCATTTGTCTGTTCTGGGGAACTTCTCATTGATGTCATCCAATGTCTGAAGAAGACTTTAATATTAATACTGAGTATTTCTGTAGATATATTTCTTTATTTGGCCTAGCGTGCTTCGAAAGGTCTGAAAACGCTGTTCTACGTGTTTTACTGATGAGATAGTTACACACAAAAGATTTTTGAGAACTAGCAGAAGTGGCAAAAGATGTCAATGTTAGCATTACGAGTAAAATTCCAGCCTGCATTTTGGCTGTGTATTCAAAGATTACACTGCCTTCATTAGAGGGATTTACATTTCTTTTACAGGCAAAACCTCCACTGAAATAAAGTGCTTTCAGAGAATGGCTTGATTGCAATTTAAAATTAGCTGTTAGCTTGATATATAATAGAAGTTCAACACTTATGTTAAATAATTTAAGTGGAAAAGTACTGTTCCATTACCTGCAGGCATTTTAAGTTTACATATGTATATAGTGAACTTAGGGGACATAGTCTGAATAATATGTATGTACGTAATCTACGATAATGTCCCAAGGGCTTGGATTTTCTGAAGAGCCTATTGGATTTAGGCATTCAACGCATACTGCATTTTAGTGAAATATGGGCACCTAAATCCTATAAGCTCCCTTTAAAATACTTGCCTGGGAATTTTCTCTCCAACAGAAATTTAGAACAGGCTTCATTAGATATTACATTGTTTTAAACTGAATTTTATTGTGTAATGAATAGTCTTTGAACAGTCATTTTGGATGAAATCCTAAAGGGTTATAGTTTTGTTGAAATTTAGGCACAGAACTGTTTATTTATATATTAAAACTCTGTACTTACATATTAGAATGGGGAGGGGGGGAAGGGATTTTCTTTCCCTCTTGCTGAAATGTCATGTTTGCAAGTCATGTGCAAATTCACATTTACAATCAGTTTACTCACAACATAGGCTTATATGAGTTAGGGGCCAAAGCTGTAATTCATTTAGCATAAGTATAGTATACCAAATTTTAGAAGAATGTTTGTTAAAAAGCTGTTTTTTCTTGGAGATGATGGGAGGCAGAATTTGTTACTTTGTGGGAAAAAAATGTAAGTGGGCAGTTTTCTCAGGTCAAGGTTGAGGTCAATAGAAAGAACTGAATGACTGAATCTGTACAGTGCTGGCAGCAGGATAAAAAAAGGAAAAAAATATTTAAAAAAAAGAGAATAGCTGCCAGTAGTACTTATCCTTCAACCTTCACAGCTGAAAAAAAAAGTAGCTGATTTTATTTGTCTGACTACAGTTAGATGTAGGATTGGCATGTTTGCTTCACCTTTGCATAAATTGCTAACAGTATGGACAGGAGGTTCTTGAAAAGAACTGCATTTTAAAAAATAAACCCGTTTTCTCTTGCTAAGTCACAAATAGAAGATGAACATAAAAAGAGAAACAAATACTTTGTGCTAATTTATCTATTTATTCTTCCTGAGCTGCTGTGCAGTTTTACAACAAAACTTGCATTTCTTGTGAAAAATCAAAGGTACAGTAATTTTTTTCATTGGCTGAATGAGGTAGCTAAATGGTACTCAAGTAGCTGTTTTCAGGATCTAAGTAGTTTACTAAAGTATCTTAATTAATTGGATGTTCACTTTAATAGTGAGGTTTCCTGTTTGTAGGCAGTGCTCTGTAACCAGAACATATATTTGAAACATAAATGATACATATGATTTCAGAAGGCCCATATTTATTCAAGATCTATTTTTACTAAACAACTGTTTCAGATTAACAAACAACAGGAAATAAATGGAGGTGACAGAAAATAAACTTCAGATGAGAAGCATGATAGAAAAGATACAGCTGATTCTGGATCTGTCAAACATATATGCTGTTTCTTTTATCAATCACTCTACTGACACTCAAATTTCCAAACTAAGAGATGCTGTCTTTTTTTTTACTCCTTTTTTAATGGGAAGAAAAATGCTTCTCTACAGAACTGCAGTTTTGAAACTGTTCAAATTTTTTGTATTAATTCCAAAAACCAGAACAGGAGACCACAGGATGTAGCAAACATTGCAAGTTTCCTTGTCTTTCCCCCTAGATTATTTGACACATCGAATGTCTATCTTTAGGAGCAGCCAGTATTTAGATTATGGATTTAGAATTCCTGTAGGAGTGATTTTTTTAAAAAATTGTTTGTTATGGCACTACTGCAAAAAAAAGATATTTAAGTTCTATTCACGACTTTTTTGTTTCTTGTGGCAATTATCATATATTGAAATATTTGTTCAATTCAAATAGGAACAAACCCCAAAGTGATTAAGGGAAAAAGTGTGTTTTAATTGACAGAGAATGGAAAGATACTTCGCCTGAAAAGCAAAATTAGAATTCTTCAATATTTATTCTGCTTCTTACTAATTGTGAGGAAAACTTTAAAGGATTGTCAACTGACTAATATACATGCATATTGAAAAGTACAGGCATATGTTGTATATTAGATAGACACAGAATACGTATTTGCTTGAAAGGAAATAATGCTAGTTGTTGACCTTCAGTGGGCTATGTCTTACTTTATCTAAAGTTAAATGTAAGTACATGTACTGGAATGGAGGTTTTCTTTCCCTCTGATGCTGCTAGGGAAAAGTAGGCTCATCTTTTTTTTTTTTTTTTTTCTTTTTTTTTTCTTTTTTTTTCCCCCCACATTTTTATTGTTCTGTGTAAATGTAATTTGTTAATCCTGTGAAATTTGTCATAGATAAATTTGCTTGGATTATCTTGTCACCACCGTATCTGCATTCTTTTGTTCATTGCTTATTCATAATTTAACAGTCTGGCAGTGAGCCTTTTTGGGATGCTCACAAAAGATATATGACCTCTACCAGCTGCTACTATAACCTGCAGAATGCACAGCAAGACATTAGAAACGTGAGGATTCCTCTACTGATTAAAGTGCTCTTCATTTAAACAGTCTGTTCATAAGAATCTCAGGAATCTTTGTGGATAGCAGTTTTGATTTTTCTTTTCTCACAAAATAATTTCTAACATTTTCTTCTCCTGAAGGGAAAACTAACATTGAATCTTAAGATGGTGGTGCTTAGCTTTCAGATGGACTAACGGAAATTAAATCCCTTATTATATATGCCCATGTATACATAAGTGTGTATGTGCATTTACACATTTTCATGTACCTCTAGCAGTCTCTACCTATGCATGTAGATATATGCACATATGTATATCCTGCAGTTTTACAGTGGGAGAAATTAGTACCCATGTGTGCTATTTTAAAACTAACTCATCTATTAGGATATTTTTCAGCACATAATGTTATGCAGTACTAATTTAAAGAAGAGTTATCCAATTTAACCCCGCTTTAGCCCTAGTGTCTTACAGACTCTATTGTGTAAATACTCAACATTATACAGTACATGAAAGACATTAAATATAATGTTACTTGAAGTGTAACAACATTTTAGATTTTCATTATTCTCCTGACTCAGTTTAGCATATAAATTTTTCCCTTTTTTCACTTTTTTTTCTTCTTATCTGCAGATCAGCTTGTGAGTAATAGCTAGTTTTTACCTCCCCTTTGTGCTGGCACATGATTATAGTTCAAAATAATTCATTGCTAATCCATGCAGTATTGGTTCATCTCCATCACTTTGTTTTGTGATTAGAGCCTCGGGCCTGTAAGAACATCCTTCTGCACAGTTTTCTATCCTGATTTTCTTTGACTGCATCCCGTTTTTTAAATAGTGCTACCATTACTGTTCACCTACCAATCCTATTTAATTTTTAAAAATGTATCAGTTAAAAGAAATTAATATTTTGTGGGGTTATTTTTCAAAGGTTTATGAAAAATATTTGTTTTCCACTGCACTAAGTCTCCAGCAGTAGTGTGTATAGGTCTTGGTTCATCTCAGCTGATGATGGAAATCTGACTTGAGTTTCTCATTTTTCCTTAGCAGTCTGAATTTCCTCTGTACTTATTTACATTAGGTGCCTCAAGAAGTCCAGAATCTTAAGAAGAAACACTGTTTCTTTTTTGAAACAGACTACAATAGAATAGTAATCACTGTCTTGTCATTTTCAACACAACATTTCAAACAGAGCTGGTATAAAATAAAGCTGACAGAGGAACTTTTAAAATATATAGGGCGTGATCCTACTATGATCACTCTGGTTGAAGTTACTGTTTATTGGGTCAGGTATGAACTGATGTGACATTAGAACTGGGCTTTTGTGATATAATGGTGTCGTACCTTGATCAGATTTACATTGAATATTTCCAGATTATGAAGAAAATCCATAATTTTATTTCACATCAAAAGATGCTAATTTTATGAGAAGGTCATCTAAAAGATTTTTCAAGACTTTGTTTCAGCACTGAGTAGTCCTGTGTTCCTTTTAATAATTACTTTCATCTCATTGTAGCCGTGTGTTTGAAAGTGTAGGTCAATAAGGATGATCGCATTCAGAATTTCATGATCTGTGTAGTGGAACAAATTGAAAGCAAAGCCTGTATCAATCACTGTGAAGGGAGGGTTAATTGTTACTGCTTCTCAAGCCTCTGGACAGATAAACCAGTAATGAAATACTTATTGCTCTGATATGTGAATGGTTAAGGATGAAACAATGGAAACAGAAGCAGTCTTCAAAGATAACATAACAAACAAACAAAAAAAAAAAGGCAAAGAAAAAGAATTATCTGGACTAAAGTAAGAAACTGTGTATGCTGTGTATTAACATTTTGAAAGTAATTTTGGTTTCATCTAATACAGCCTCCTAGGAATGGTGTAAGACAGAAGAATGTATAAGGTTTCTAAAGCAAAAATAAAACATGAATTTTACAGCTTTTATTATGCAAACAATTTAAAAGGTTTTACGTTAAGCCTGGACCTTAGGTAAAAGTAACATTTCTAGCATTAAATGTTTTCTTTTCTCTGTTTTTAATTTGTGGTACCTTTAAGTGTTTATTTCTTTTCTTTCTTTAAAAACACAGCTGTATTTACTAAATTGAGTATGTTTTGTTTTCATGTGATGTTGTTTTAAAGTATTTTGCCTACAGCCAAGCAGGACTCTAAAAGAGTGTTTAAAGATAGAAGCAGAAAAATAAAAATTAGTGCAAAACCAAATTATGGTACTACAGTAAATATTTAACTATTTCTAGGGTGTGAACTTAACGTTTTAAACATCTGTTAGTTACTTATATGTTGAAATATATGCAAAAATATTTAGCCAAATTGAAGTCTTAGGCCCATGACAATCATCTCAACACAGTGGGTAGTTCTGAAAATTAATGAGAATGATAATACTGTAAAGACTGTTCCAGAGTTTGCCCAAATTCATTATCTAAGTCTCTTGTTAAGAACATCTCAAAGAATTTTAACCAGGAAAATATATTAATGGTTCAAAAGCATTTTTCAAAATGGTGATTTATAAAAGTATAATGGAATTATATATGCAAGAACTATAGTTAGAAACACAAATAACACAGGAGCAGCACATTATGAAGGAACATTTTCTAACAGCTAGAGTACTTGGCTTTGATTTTGTCCATAGGTGTCAAGGTTTCCTTAACAATTTATATTTTGGGATGAAGGAAATGAAAAAGTGAAGGCAACTTACAAAAAGAAAAAAAATTGTCTCCTTGTTAGCTACTTAATGAGGCCTATAGCTGCTTAAAAGCTAAGCAAAGTAATTAATAATTTTAGAACTAGTATAAACATCTTTTAGACAATCGAAAAGCACTTTTAGGAGGAAGGGTGATGAGATACATCTTTAGATTTCTCTTCAGAATGTTAAGAATTTCCTGTTGCCTGTTTCCTGATGGGATTGACGCAGCTGTGTATCATATGGAATGAAAGAGGAACCAAGTGCCTGACTTTGTTTTATTCAAGTCTTCACTTAAGAAAATGTGTGTGTTGATTTTGGCTCTTTTCTCAACACATCGCTGATATGAATGCTATACACAAAATTGTCCAAATGGGAGCTAATTATAATTAATTTATCTTTTTTCTAAGGGACAGAAAATGTTAATAACTAAAGTATATCAGTAAGAATGGTGGTGGGTTTTGGGTTTTTTTCTTTTTCTTAGCTGTATGCAATGAAAAAGAGAGGGCTTGGAAGATTACTGTTATTTCTATTTGTATTTTCAGAAATTATTGGTGTATAGAAGTATCTGTGACTATGTGCATGTGCATGTGTAATTGCTGGAAAACAAGTCAGTTTATAGAGTTTCTTACTTATTTTGGCTGTTGTGCAATCACATAGCCCATCTACAAAACAGCTTTCATGGGAGATTTGAATGCAAAATAAAAAGGAATAGGAGGATCAAAAATTTTTTTAAGAAGTAATTTTATTCTAGACTGTCCCACTTCAAGGACCAATTCTTTGAAGAGAATTCTGGGTGGGAAACTGTACTTATTATATTTTTTAGTAATTTCCTTCTCTGTTGAGAGAAAACTTGGCAAACCTGGTTAACTGAAATGGGAATGGGAAACAAAAGGTGATGCAGATCCAAAGCAGAGGGGCTGCCTTTCCTCTTGTGTCCCGGTTCCTAGTAGAGCCTCGTAAAGTTGTGTAGTACTCAGTTCCAGTTGGAATTCATACTAGGTCAGGTCAATATTATCTTCTTCTCAGAGGGCTGTGTAAGGCAAATTCAGTTGCTATAGAAAAAGCCCTGGGTATTGCAATCCCATGAGTAAAGCAGATTCTTAGCATCATGCTATGGCCCTGTGCTGTTGAAGCAGGAGCAGGCACAGGGCAGAGTGCATTGCAGTGATGGGCAGTAATGCTAAGGGTGTGCTGAAAGGCAGAGCAGAGGCATGTGTGACTAAGTGGGGTAATTCCACTGGATTACTTCTGAGACTGTCTCTCCAAGCAAGATATGGACTTCTAAAAATCACTTTAATCATTGTTAATTGCACTTTAAATCTTAAACTTTGATTCTCTCAACATGCCAGTCAGCTGTGAAAACAGTTGACCATGTCCCTGTTCTTTTTGCCCTATGGCTTCTTGGTAAATGCCATCTTTCTGCTGCCTTCGGATACTTTCATCACTTCTTCAGTGCATCCTTTGGAGGATCTTTGTCATTCATTACCCAGCTTTGTGTGGGAGTTCTGCAACATGGTGTCTCTCAACCGCCCCCTTCTTTCCCCCCTTATTCTGCTCTTCATCTTTGCATAATCTTATGTGGAAAGACAATTTAAGTATCATCTCTTTGCAGATGATTCATAGGCTTATGGTATTTCTATCTCAATGAAAATGTAGTCTCGCTTCTCTGTCGTCTCCTTATTGCCTAGCTTAGATTCCCTTAGTCAAAACAGATCTCCTAGAGTTCTTTACAAGCCCTCCATCTACTTTTCAAGTTAACACTGCTATGTTGCCTGTTAGGTCAGGTCTGTAATTTGGCAGTCTCAGTGATACAGACCTCTTCCTCATAGCAATTAAAAAGGCAAATAAATTATTTGGTGTGAGTAGGAAAGAAACAGAAAAACAAACCGAAAACGTGAATGCCAATCCATAAATCCAGTGTGTGAAATCCATCTATTGTGTGTATTTTTGTTGTCATTATTTCAAAAAGATACGCTAGTTTGACCTGGGGGCATAAAGGCTGATGAGATACATGGAAAGAGTTTTGTCAGAGGAAGAGTTAAATAAAGTAAAATACTTCATCTTGGAAAAGAGATGACTGAGCAAGGCCTCAAGAAGGTAGTTGGGGAACAAGTATTTATAAGCTTTAATATTATGAGAAAAAGGAAACATCCTGTGTAATTCTCAGGAAGCAGTTTTAAAACATTTAACAGAAGTTGTGATTTTTTGTTTGTTTTGGTTTTTTGTTTCTGTGGCTTTTCTGTGTGCCTCCCTTCCATCCTACCATGTAGCATGCAAGTGAATAGTGGAATTCCTTGCCAAAGGATGTTTTAGAGGTCAAAATATGAACAGGCTCAAAAATACATCAGGCATTACTCTATTATGTCTCTGAGGAGCTGTTAAGTGTGATGGTGGTGATGCAACTCAACTTCAGGAAGTTTTTACACAGCTGACTGCTGGATGCTGCCATGGGATATCATGGATAGGGATGCTCTTTCTCTGCTATATTTTCTTTTGCACTGACCTAGTGTAACTGTTTTGTTCTGTTCTGAAGTTCTTTGCGTTCAGACTGCATCAAAGTCTTGCAGGCTTTTCCTGCGTAACATCCCTGCTGTATGTGTTTTCCTGCCTACTCTTCAGTGAAAAGCTCATCCTTATAAACATTGAGCAATACTCTTTCTCCAGTCCTATCTATCCAGAATCCTCTTGCAGAGATCATTTTCAGAGTGGCAGTCACACTGACCATGTCTTTTTATATCTCCCCTGATGTCCCTTCTCTGGTGCATGAAATATTAGTATCTTGCCCTAAGTTTCTTCACCCAGCTCCATCATACTGTTTCTCTTTGTCAAGGTTTTCCTTCAAGTTGTAACGCCAGCCCTGTTGCCCATTTACTATTTTGCAAACACACATTTGTTTAATACCTTATGCATGGACTAGGATTCCTTTGTAACATCACCTTTTGGATTCATCTCTTTTCCCAAGAGGTTCCTTACCTGAAATGCCTACAAAAGCATGATAATATCAAGCTAGTTTTAACATGGTATCACTTCTTGTGATGCTAGCCACTGTCGTCTTACTGCTTCTAAATAGTTTCCTATCTCTTATTTGATAGTTGCTCTCTAGGATTTTGGGGGCTCAGGGCAGAGGTTTTGTACTGTTTCATTGTGGATGTGTTAGTACTACTGTTACTGCTACTAATATGAGTATTTTATCAGTGTGCTTGATTGATCTGGGATGCTGAGTTCCTGTAAGGGGAAGTGATGTCTTTTAAATGGGTTAAGGTGTGAAAAACTTTTGTGAAAGTCAGAGGAGATGGGACAAATTAATGACAGAGTAATCCACTGAATGTTACTAAATACACATCTATTTGAGGAAATTCCTGCACTGAAAATGATTGGCTGGAGACTTTGGGTGCATATTATATATGCTATCACTTTTGTTATGTTGTTCCTTGCAGCTACTTTTGAGGATTGTTGGAGATGGGATACATTAAACACTGGTCTGACCCAGTACTCCTGTTCTTGCATTGTTGTGTAGAATGTTTCTGGAAGCTGTAGCAGGTCTCCTTGGTGATTCTCTCGCTTAGAAAATAGTTGGAGAAAATGATCTCAGTTAAATAGTTTTGGCTACTATCATTTTCAGTGCATTTCATGAATGGATATGAGATGTGTCACAGCTTAATTACACTGCTTCATAATGTGTTTTTATCTCATGTTGATATGATTAAGGAAGACCTTATTTGGACTGTATGGACAAAGCATCATACCATACAATGCCTAGGAAAAAAAAAAGAGTGCCTGCTTTGAAGAGTTCATAGTTTTAATTGCTGTTTATTCTTCATTTGTTGGAAAGGGCTTTCTGTAACACAGTTAATTTTACACTCCTATTTGAAGTTTTATTTTTTTTATGATCAAGCAAAGTGCATATTAAACAGATTGAATTCAGCAAAATTGAACACTTGGATATTATTTTTGCTTGGTGAAACCCCAATGGCATAAAATTAATTGCAGTGATGAGTTGAACATTGCAATGAACGTGTGAACTTCAATGTGTATTATACTTTTAGACCAGGATGCAGTCTATTTTATACATGGTAAAAGTAAACAAAATCAACTAGTAGTGATATGGGCATTAGTTTAAAGGGCATGTAATTGAAATATGCATTGATAACTTTTGTCAAAGGTATGCAATATTGGACCCATATAATTTCTGTATGTCATTTGTGAGAAAGAACTGATTTGTAATAACTGTTTTCATAAATATCTACGTTTTCGTGTTAGCAGAGATAAGTTATCGTGTATGTAAGTTTAATTAATTTGATATGGGCATTAGTTTAAAGGGCATGTAATTGAAATATGCATTGATAACTTTTGTCAAAGGTATGCAATATTGGACCCATATAATTTCTGTATGTCATTTGTGAGAAAGAACTGATTTGTAATAACTGTTTTCATAAATATCTACGTTTTCGTGTTAGCAGAGATAAGTTATCGTGTATGTAAGTTTAATTAATTATATACTCAAGTATTTGAAGTAATGTGTTTCAGTTGTATCAGTGTAGACTAGGCACTATTAGAAAGGCTTCAGATTTATCTAGGTAGCTGCAGGTATACAATTTGCTCTTCCTCGAGTTCTAGCTTGAAGTAATTCCTCTTGTGTTGATTTGTTTAAGGAAAGGGAGGTGAAAGAGAAATTGTGGAATGCTGTTCACCAGGAGGTTGGTATCCATAACTGATTGTATAGTAGTGGTCTGATAGCCAGGTCTTTCATCAGGAGGAGAGATTTGGAGAGTTCCAGGAGGGTGAATTGAAAGTTGGGCAGCCACATTTCCTGTCAGCTTGAGAGGGAAAATGGTAATTGTATTCTAGAAAATCACTGTGTAGTGTAGACTTTTGTGGAAGCTAAATACAGCTCAGAAGCCTACAGGAATGTGTTGGAAAGAGAGTGAAAGGAAGCTGGATTTCTTCCACAGCAAATTTGGAAGTATAGGAAACAGTCTGATTTCTTTTCAGGTTAGAATACCTATCACCAGTCTTGACCAGGGCCTGATTTTACTTTATGATGTCATGAGAGGCTTAGGCTATGACTTGCTTCAAATCACAGAACAGCTGAAGTTGGCAGGAACCTCTGGAGGTCATCTTGTCCAACACCCACTGCTGAAGCAGGGTCATCTGGATCAGATGCCCAGGTCTGTGTCAAATTAGGTTTTGAATATCTCCATGGATGAAGATTCTACAACTTGTGGAATCAGCTGACCCTCTTGTAGTGTTTGACCATCTGATGACAAAAGAGGTTTTCCTAATATTCAATTGGAGTTACCTGTATTCCAGCTTCTGTCTTCATCTCTTGTCCTAATACTGTACATTTCTGCAAAGGATCTGGCTCCATCTTCTTTGTAGCATTCCACTAGACAGCTGTAGACAGAAATGAGAGCTTTATTTCACCTCCCGTGCTTATGGATGAACAAACCCTGTTCTCTCAGTCTCTCATAGTACATTATGTAGTGCAGTCCTCTTGGTGTCTTGATGGCTTGCAGCAGCGGCTTGCTCCAATACATCCCTATATTTTTTGTCCTGGAGAGCCCAAAATGGGACTGGGTACTCCTGGTGCAATGTCACAGGTGTTGGAAAGAGAGGGGCATTTACTGCGTACATTCTAGTTAATACAGCTCAGTATGCCATTGGCCTTCTTTGCTGCAAGGCTGTATGCTGATGAGGCCCAGCACAGTCCTGAGATCTGATGTTTTGTGTGGAGTAGACCACCTCTGAAATTTTAGAGCTTTCCAATAGGAAACACTGATTTTTTGCATGTTAGTGCAGTATAGTGAATGCAAACTTTGCGACAATAATGTTAAGGTCTGTAACAGCAGTGACTTTGAGTGGCTGAACAAACCCTGATTAAAAGACACACCACAGCAGATGGTCAATATTCAACTGTGATCAAGTTTGTTATATGTGATACTAAGTATTGTGTAATTGAGTATATTGAATTTGAGGGATAGAAATTCACCTGCAATGAAACAGTGGGAGTCTAGAAAAGAAAGATTGAATCAGATTATTTTAAAATAGTTAGGATCATAATAGATATCATAATATCATTAGATATTATGATTATAATAGAGATCATAATAGATCATAAAATTGTTGCTGTAGCACAATCCATAGGTAATGAGTATCGGTTCTTTTCTAGTGGGAAAAATCACAGGAAGTTACTAATCGGAAGTCTTTTTTTATATCCAAAATTTTGCAAAACTGTTCTGGGAACTGTGGAATTTTGTTTGTTCCTCTACTACTTGACATTGTGGACAGGATTAATCAGAAATGGAAGCATGCTATGGACAACCTTTAGCATCAATGGTTCGTGCTGAATTCATCGTCTGCATATTTTCTTATTTTTAATTGCTTATAAAGTGTGCCTTGGGCATATGAGGGCTCCTTCCACTTGGGATTTTTTTATGGTTACTGCAAGTATATCCCTCAGTATTCTGGAAGAAACCAAAGAAGTCAATTCTATATTGCAAGTGATAGGTAATTTGAAATAAGTGAGAATTTTTTGGATATCCACTGACACTGGATTTTTAAAAAGAAGTCCACTGGAAATGGACATTTAACAGGAAGAAAATAGGAAGAAAAATTTGTTTCTACATAAGAAATGGGTGCACAAGAAAACTGCAAATAACTTTTAAAAACTCATGAAAGTTGAAGCTAGTGACATTTGGCTAGCTCTGTCTGCTGTGTCTCTAAGAGATATGAGGTGATTCAAAAATGGAAAAAACAGGATTAAATATTAAAATTTCCCTTCACGGTGCATGAACGTTTTGCATCAAGTTGGCCATATAGAAATGCACAAAATAAAGTGAAGTAGATAGATAATTTTTAACAACTGCTCCAGACATTAAGAAAGAGTTTCTGTGATCATTCAGCACTTCACAGCCTGATATTTCAACCACTGTTACATGTCATGTTGATGTCTGTTATTTCCTGGAAACAGAATTATTACAGGAAAGAAGTTCTTGTTCTGTAAGAGCATCAGGCTGCTGGAGAAATACCTACTGTTCAAATGGGCAGCACACAGACTCAAACATTATTTTTAAGGACAGCATTTTATTCTTGAAGTGAATCATAAAGGATTACACTGGCTGCAGAACATGAAAGACCACTCCCCATATAATTAAGTGCTGTTTTACTCTGCAGTCATATGATTTCACTGTTCAGCATAAAACATGTTAAAAAGCTTGCATGTCTGGTGCTTGTTTCTGTCCTTACAATTGAAACACTATGCTTGTTTGTGGGAGGACAGAAGGCTGGAAAGAAATGAAGAAATTCTCAGGGAAAGGTGACCTTGGTAAATAAGGAAATGTCTTCATGTTTGCCGAGGGACTGGGCTTCATCTGTGAAACAGAGGACCCCAGATGGAATCTCTTAGGTGAAAAGTTACCTTCTAAGTAAAAGTATTATGGAGTCTTACATAGTTGTACAGAACTGCTCTGCTTTTACTAGAAGGACCAGATGAGAAGTACTGAAAATTTATCCCTGTAACCCGATGGCTGGATTGACGGTAGAAAGGGTCTTTTGATCTGCAGGAGGAAGAAAGGAATGCTAGTCAGTGGGGGCAGCTTTATTCTGGAAATCTCTTTAGCTTCCATTTGGAATTATTTGGGGCTGTATGTGGTGTGGACACTTCTTTCTTCTTCTCTTGATCCCGTGGACCAAAATATCCAATGTATCCCGATGAAGGTGTATCTGGCCATGCAGTGAGAGCACACCTGTGTTGCAGCTCCAAGCCCAGAGGCTATCTGCCCATCTTTTTTGATAAGATGGAGCTCTCCCTGTTCTTAAAGAACCCAAGACATGGGCAAGGATGACACTGTATGTCCATTGAATGATTTGGTGAACTTGATTGCTGTCCAAATACTCTAAGCTCTTTTACTGAAGGTGAGGGCAGGAGGCAAGATCAGATTTGTAATGCTTTATCACAAAAGTATTCATTTGTAGAAAAAATGGAAACAAGGATTTGTAAAGTGCTGTGTGTTTCTCCATCAAAGCAGTCGGATGGAAGAAGGTGGGGAAGGCTGCCAGGCATTCTCGAGGCAGCATAGTGCAAACAGGAGACCAGGCCTTGAACACGCGCTGGTGTCCAGCTGCTGCTTTAAGGATCATACTTTCACTTTGAAAGGTAAAATATACTATGATCAAAGTCTACAATCAGCACCTTTAAAAAGAAAAGAAAATTGGTATGCTTTCTTGCTTTTTATGACTTCATGTTTTCCATGGCTTTTAAATTAGAGGGAGAAGCCTGAACTCTCTTACAGGTGGACATTACAGGCCCAGCTCCCTGTTGGTAAACAATGTCATTGTGGCATGCAACATGGAACTAGTTTTATTTAATCTGTGGAATTGTTTCGCAACAGAGTGAACTAAAATGATTATGCAGTTTCCCCTCTGTAGGTACCTACTCTGGACGGCTATTTTTAATTGATTTCCTTTGTTGAGTACAAGTGTCGGCTTGTTAAACTGAGGCCCAATAGAATAGGTGCTTTAAAAAACCTTGTTATGGATTTAGAGAACTTTGAAGATGCTTTATAAGATTTAAAAGATGTGGAAGTTATGAAGATGCTGAAAAATTTCCACAAGAAACAATAGATTCATCATTAAAATAGTACCACATAAACTGCTTAATTAAGTTCTAATAAGATATTTAAAAGTGTGCTTTGTAATAATACCTGAGATATATACCTCTCTTAATGAGATTGTTTTAAGATCAAATTTTGACAGACATGTTTTTAGCAGTGTTTGATATTATGCCAAACTTGAAATTTTTTGCCCCCGGAGAGCATATAAAAACTTTTTCTAGCAAACTTCTTATTAGCATAAAGTAATGGATTACAACAGATGAAATTTGAGTATTTAATCAAGAGAAAATCTCATTTTTGCATAAGGCCAGCAGCATTAAAGCCACAGAATTTTGAGGTTTTATGTTTATGGTCAGATTCATCAAAAAAAGTAATTGTCAATATACATTTCTCCGCATCAGATTTTTTAAGATAGTGTGATCAGCTGCTTTGCTGACACAGTAAGGTGATAATTGATTTTTTTTTATTTGAGTTCTTGTTCTGCTATGGATTGTTATTTGTCCATAGAGATAGCAAAAAAAAAATCAAAATTATATAGTTAACTTCCCATAAAATATGTGTAAAACTGAGCTAGAAATATAATGATAAAAAGAAACAGTTATCACTCTTGATCAAGAATAAATTATTAAAAATAATTCACTGGCTGCCTTTTTTATAAATTAAAGGTGATGAAATTTATGAAGCCGACTTAAGTTCTACATTTTCAAAAATATGGCTATAATATTTGTAAACAAATCCTGTCAATTGTTTTGTGTTTACCATGAAGTTTTTAATTTTTTTTAAGTAACTTGCCTCTCAGATACATGTTTTCACATATTCAAGTTTTCTGGTTAAGGCTAAATAAGGCAGATAAATAAGTATGTATATCTCATACATACGAAATATACGCATATAAATAAAGACAGTTCTTGTGTAAGAGATACAGCTATTAACAAGGGCAAAGAAAAGTAGTACAAGTAGTAAGTTCATCACAAATACTTCCCTTCCCAGGAAGTACAAAGCTTCTCTTAGAGGCTGTGATTCTGTGAGTGGGGAAGTGATGTGTGGCAGAATGTGCTATAATGAAGTTGTCAGTGTTTACACTTTTCTTATTGGGAGGGTGTTCATTACTGCTCTAGTGATGAATTTACTGCTGCACGATGTAAAATAATTTGGCAGATGTATTTTATTTAGGTAAATGAATATAAATCAGCCCTACATTTTTTTTCGAGAACTTAGCTGTGCAGCAGAAATATACTAAAGCTTTTTAAAGCTTTCAGTGGAAAATATTAGTTTAGAGATTAGAAGAAAAAACTTCAGGATGTCTGTTGATAGCATTTTGCCTGTGCAGAAGTAAAGAGATTGCAGCAGTTAAGTAAGTTATCTGAACTGATTACGAGAGTGGAAATAATTAAATAGATTAAACAAAAAAAAGAGATTAATATTGTAAGAATTATTCTAGAAATTGAAATTAACTCCTGGAATATTTGAATTTCTTATCTGTAACAGTGCCTGAAAAATCTAATGATGGTTCCAATGTAAATGGAGTCAAATACATTGTCAGAAGAGCTTATATATATTCACAAAAATAATCAGAGTAGGAAGGCCAACTTGTCAGATATACTGAGAATTCTTAGAAACCGAGGGGTTAGAATGAAAATCTGGGTGAATCTTAACTAATCTTGCACATAGATCAAAATCCAAGCCTATCCAAAGTGATTTGATTTGATCCACTGATATTAAAATGTTGAAGAGAGAGGCAGTATCTAATGTTCTTCCATTTAAGTGGATTTAATTGCAACAACAATGTCAAAATGATTGAAATTTGCATTTTCCAGGCTTTAGGATCATACTGGGAATATCAATGTGGATTAGTCCTGAGCTCTCTTTTCTCTAATAGAAAGTAGTCAGAAAAAAGAGTTGTAAACTGTGAGTAATTTTTTGCCATTACTTATATCCAAACAATTCTGCTGGTGTTAATGAAGTTGCAGACTGTAATTGAAAAGAGAAATTGGCCCTCTGCTATTGAAATTTAATATATATGCTGAAAATGTTTTTAGGAAAAATAAATGAGTTCTCCCAATAATTCAAGTAAAAGATGGGATTTGCTTAGCTTTAGGTTAAAATCTTGATGGGGTAAACACTTTTTTGCCTCCAAGTTTTGTGATTATTTGATTAATACACTGGTGTTGATTTTCGCTTTATCAGTGAGATGCCCTCAAGAAGAAGTGAAATTGAAAAAAATTGATTAATTGCTGCTTATAATTAAACACATAGAAATTAAAAAAGAATAGTATTGATATTTTATTTTATTTTATTTTAATGCAGGACTCCTCGGAGACAAGATTAATTGAAAGGAGAAAGGGAAGCAAGCCCTTAAGGCTGGATAATGTATTGCTTTCAATTTCAATTGCTAGTATAAACAAAGCAGATGCTGAAGTTGCCCGAGAAATTGAAACCTGGGTTTGCAGATTTGTTTAAGTGAAAATTTTCAGTATGTCTGAGTAAATTATTTTAAAATTTCTAGCTTTAGAGAAAGGCTACTTTAAAGCAAACAAATAAACAATGATCTCTATTGAACAATTATTTGAAATTATAGGGTAATATTTTCAAAGCAGTCAAAGTGGTTCAGAATCTTAAATTTCACTTTCAGATATATTTTATCTACAGAAAATTTAATCTCATGGAAAAACACAAGATATGTAGGTGCTTAAGGGCCTGTTTTGAAAAATGTGACTTTGGTTTCCCAATCACTACTATTTTTCTAATTTTTTCCCACTAGCAATAAAATGCTGTTTGGATTGTAGTTTTCATAGAAGAAAATGTCGGTATCACAGAACCTCATCCAGTTTTCAGTAGAAGCTGGACGGTGTTCTTTATTTCTGCCAGAAAGAGATGCTTTTAAAAGAAATGGGTAGATTCTTTGAAGATGTGAAAACTCGATACCAAACAGTAGATAGTGAAGGGTGTCAGGATTTCACATGTGAGCATTTCAAGCCTAATAACAATATATGAAATATGCAGATACTTCAGGCTGAATTTTAAAACCAATTCTGTATTATCATGTGTTTTTAGATGCTATAACATTCAAAATGCACTGATGCTCTTCTAAGTGTATGCTAACACAGCAAGAAGGGTGATACACATTCTCTTCCTGTTGTAGAACGCTTGGCCCAGCCTTTCAAATCCTTGTATTTCTACTTAAGATTTAGTAGGTAAGTACAGGGATTTTACCCAATTAAAGATTTTCAGAATCACTCATATATTTAATGAATGAGTGCTCAGTGGCAATACACAATGTGCCAGAACAAGAAGTTATCCAAAGAACAGAGCATCCATTCAAGATTTATTAAAAATTTAAATAAGCAAAACTAGTCAAAATGTGAAACAAATACAGTGCTACAAAATGTAGGAAAAAAGAGCCCTAGGATATAACTTTGTGTTAAATATTTTTTTTTAATTTAGAGAATTTGTATTCCTCTGTCTTGTGATGATGATCTGGTCTATCCTTACCACTCAGAAGCAAGCAGGCAGAAGCTTTATTTTAGATTTTTTATGTCCCCCTCTAGCCTTTTCTTTCTATTATTTTAAGTGCATGGCACAAGTTTATTTCTGCTTGTGGCTAGGGAAGTTACTAAATGCCTCCTCAGAAAGCTGGCTGTCCTCCGAGCCAATTGAGACGTTCTGTTCTGCCAGCTCCTAGTGTCAGGGAATCGCTCTGCTGGCAGGAGCACCTGGCATTTGTCATGCAGGACATTCCCCTGTTGTATTCAGGCCATGCCATGATTGCTTTAAATACTTCAGATTAATGTGTCCCAAAGAAGGGAGAAAGAATCTCTGACAAGCAGTACCGTATTAAGTAGGTATAGATTTGTGAAGCTCTACCAAAGATTACTGAAGAGGTGGCTTTCCTTCTGTCATGATAGGGGTACAATGATTGCATTTCTACATTCCTAATTGAATTTTATTTTGTAATGTGCCTTGGAGCATCATTGCTGACCAATTCAGCCCCGTTTCTAAGCTTACAAAAGTCAATCAGTGGAAAGAATCTCACTGATTTCAAGAAATTTTGAATCATTCTCTTAGTCTAACTTTTATTAAAACTCTCCTTAGTGGTAGTTTTAATGTGTCTAATATTATTAACTAGGCTTACAGAAGAATAAAATTAATATATTTTGGTTTTGTCTGATAAAGGATCATAGTAGTCAGTGTGCTTACTATATAGTGCCTGTGAAATGACTCATTGCTTCTCAGAAATTGAGAGTAACTCCTGAAGGTTAGGGCAACAAGATACTTTCCACATTATAAACATAAGAAAAACTGTAAAAAAGTGAACTATCAGATAGAGTAGAAAGTATCTTTGTAGGAATTTTCAAAACATAATTTGTCTGGGTTGTATGTTTTCCTTCATTTTCAGAAGTCACAACTTTGGTTAGATTTTGAAAAATTTTTGAAAAGTCATTAACTCACATTCACTAAAGAGATTTATTTAAAAAAAAAAGGTTTTTTCATCAAGAGAGAAAGCTGAATTGTTCTAATCCTTAAGTATCCAGCTGATCTCTAGTTATTTATGTTTGGCCCATCCCATAATATCACCATTAATTTTTGTGAATTTCTCAACAGGTGCCAGCATACTTCACAGGTTTAAATACCTCTTTCAGTGCTCTATCTTGGACTCGCAGTCCTCTGTCAGTAAGTTTTCTGTGAAGTGCAAAGGCACACATTGCCATGGGCACTATGCACACAGCTAGAGAAGATTTTAATTATGAATCTCGTAGCAGTGAGGGTACATGAGGCATTATTGCTCTGCCATTACTCTCTCTGTCCCTTCATCATTTCTTTTGATTTGCACAAAAGATACAGGAATTCCCCAAACACCATTATATTCATTAAGGTCACTTTTATATTTCAATCTCTGTGGTGGGAAAGCTTGTGCTTATTTTTCTCTCAACGTCAGTACATAGAGGCAGATTATTAGTTTGTGTTAAGTACCATGGCTCCATTGGCTCCAGTGCTGTGTTGTCAATTTACACAAGCTGAGTATCCAGCTGGGTATGTGCAGTACAGCTGGGAAATCCCATCAAAATTCATTCCAACTTTCCTCTTCTGCTTTTCCTATTCTTTTCTCTCTGTATATATTTTTATGCCTTAGGTGCAATAACATTCACTTAGTGTAGGTACTAGAGCCAAAATTTTATATAATGTCTTGCTATTAGTCACCAAAATAAGTCGGTGCCAGTAAGATGTTCAGGTTCTTGTAGAAGCTGGCCACTTACATTTAGAACATCTGATTTTTTTTATCACTCGGGGCCTCCTGCAGATGAAATCAATAAGAGACCCTTCTTTGATGTCGATGACAGCTAGGTAACACTGCCTTTTCTGCAATTCCAAATTGCAAGTTGATACTGGAAGTCTGTTTTATGTGTTCACAATTATGAGTCTTAAAAAAAAGCACGGTTTTTCTATTCCTGACAATTGATAAATGCTTGATATGTAGTAAGATATAGAGTGAATTGCGTCAATGCACAGTATGCATTGAACCGGTTGTTTTCCTTACTTTTTTTTTGTTATTTTTTAAACACATGTGGTGCTCTTTGAAGTCTCTGTTCTACCTGTATGACCTTTAGGTAGGAGCAGAGTTTTCACAAAATTCTCTTTATCTCAGTACCGACTGCTGGCTAAACAGCTACAAATCCTGGGTAAGCATGTATCATTGCTAACATGAGTTATTAAAAATGTCGTCATTTGATAGTGGTGTAAAATTTGGTAGTTCTAAAGACTCATACCCACCCACACATACACACATGCACCCCACACATACACACATGCACACACTCTTTTAATTCAAGTGTTTTCATAAGGTGAATTTTGCTTATGTTAACTGGAGCACATTAATCACTATTTTTGATCTCTTTGCTTTTGAAGAGTAAGTCAGAAAGACTCTAGTTCTATTTATATTGGAGAATCATTTCAACCCATTTATGAGGGGAAGCATAAATATAATTTCCTCTTTTATTAGGAAAAGCACCAGTATTCCCTATGAGGACAGGGAGCAGGAAGGGCCAGCCAGAACACATGTCTATTATGCCTTCAGAGCCTCAGTGATGTTACCTTGTGCTGACTTTAGTGTTTCTTTATGTACACTTGCAAGGCAGTTGGCCAAGGATAGTTACAGGTAGGCAGATAAAGAGGTAACTGAGAAACTGATGATTGTTTTCTTTTATATGAAGAAATTAAAAAAAAATCCAAAAACAAGCCACTTAGAAAATAGCTAGGCTGCAGTTATTCAAAAATAACAAAGGTTAAAATTAGATGTTAAGTGAAAATCCTGTTAGTCATAGAACTAACAAGGCTATCCTCCTCATTACAGGATTTTGAGGAGGAAAAGGGATGTTATTTTAGTTTGTTTTGCTTCCTTTGTCTTCACACATTGTAAGTCTCTGACCAGGACTGATCATTACATGCCTTTTTATTGGCAGCACGCTAAAGCCAAGAGCTTGATTAACTTTGGGTACTCCTGGATTATAAACTAGTGGTAAAATATTAATAAAAAAGGAAAACAAACTTATGAATGACTGGCTGTAAATTGAAGTCTGAATTCAGATAGAATGAGTTGTTCATTTTAAAGCTACAGGGAGTCGACTGGTTTGGCAGAAATTTTGCTAGGAAGTGGTTTTGGATTTTGGTTTACTTCCATGGGAGTCACAAGGAATTGGAACTGGGCGTTCCTTGAAATGCAAATTTTTGCCAGGGTTTTTTGAGCATGGCCATGGAAACCAAGGAGGCTTAGGTACTCATTGGCATTTCCCACCCTTTTTTGTGGAACTCTGCAATTAAGGGCCCATCAGTCTGGAGTGACTGATTGGAGAAACAGAGGGTTCTTTCTTAAGTGGAAATATGCTTTCTCTGACTCAGATCTACCCTCTGGATCTCATTCTGGGTTGTCTGGAGTGTCAAGTTTAGTTAATTGTATATTCCCTTTGAGTAGGAAAACTGAAATAAACTGTTGATTTTGGTTTGTTGCTTAGTATTTTCAGAGTCTTGGATGGTTTTGTCTTGAACTCTAAGAAGGCCATTGTAAAAGTTGAATTGGTATCTTGAAAAATGAGTTATTTTTGACTAGCAAGATTAGGTTCAGCATAAACAATTGGTCTGAAGGGAAGATCTGACTAATAGAAACCAAATTTACACGTTAAAACCCCCCGGCAAACGTTGTATGGATTTGATTGAGCTTTAACCTCAGTTAAAAAAAATAATGAAGAGCTACATGTTAAATTTTCTACCATGTCATGAATTATAATACTGAATCCAGTGTCATTAAATTGTATTTTTTTGTTTCTTGTCAGCTACAACAATTTCAGCAAAGCACAATCCGTGTGAAAGTATGAATAAAATTCAGAAAGTAGCATCAAGGACTTCTGAGCTCAGGAAACTGAGTTTGGCAGTGCTAATTTGTATTAAAGTTGTTGTTGCATGACAGCAGGAAAAAGATTTAATGCTTGCCACCTGAATCAAGCCATGGAACATTGGTTTCTATAACTGCCATGAATTTGAATCAAGGCCAATATCTCTAAATTTGAAATAAACTGATACTCTGTCTTGAAAGAAGATACAGGCCACTTATGTTGCAGAAGGTATTTAGAAAATGTATTTCAATTTAATTTTCAGCAGTATATATCTTTCAAATTTTTAGGCACTTTAGCACTGGCCTTTCTGGCTTTTTCTATATTCCAGCAAGTATGTAGCCTTTCAGCCATTTATTTATCAATATCCAGTCTTGAACTAATACTGATTTGCACAAGACCACAGATGCTGGCTTTACTCCCACTATTACTATGCAGCTACTTACCTTAATCTGAAAGTCATTTTTCTTTTGTATATAACTGCATTAATGGAGAAAATCAGATTTCAAGCCAAGTAGTCACACTACAAAGCTTTCAAGTCATCAGATACGAAGCTTGTACCATGAGCCTAAGTGTAGCAACATTGTCTTTACAATAGCATGTAGTGTGATGATACCTTTCTTTCTAAAGGATCTCTAACTGCTTTATAACAAGCAGTTCAAATTTGGAATTTCTTTGTTTCTCTTCAGCAAGCCGGCGAGAACCATGTGTAATTCTTTCCTGTGTCTGGACTGTCTTTTAATCTCTGTGTAAATACCACACATTTACTCTCAGAGATTGTTTATCATTGTAACAAGAATGATTTGAATATTTAGCTGATATCTGGGAGTAGTGAAACAAACCCCTTCATTCCTAAATGTAAATTAAATTTTGAACTTCCTACCAGGGCTGAGTGCACAAGATTGTGTGACGTTTTAGGACTGGGAGTGTGAGGACTAACGCTTGAACCCAGCTGCTTTCTTTCCACACATGCCCTCTTACAAGTAGTTTCTGTTTTTCACTGAGTGCAGAAGCTCCTGGTAATTGATCCATTACATGTGAATAACTTAATCCACCATTGTAATCTAGCTATCTAGATTGAAATACAGCAGCTGTTTCATAGCATGTAAGAGCAATACACAAAAATCTTGTGATGGAAGGGGAAAAAGGTACTGTATGCATATGAAAGTGCCAGGGAAACTTGTAGAGGTAGAAAGCAGCTATTCCGCTAAAATTATTTGATGTCTTTGTTGTCATAGAACATACTTTCTGGGGTTGTCTTTCATGTCCCTGATGGAGCCCTGAGGATATACTCCATTTCAACCCTGTTTTTAACCTCTCTCTGTGCTCAAAGACACAGCCTTCTTGGTGAGGAGGATGAGATTCTCTTCAGAGCCAAACAGTGCTGCTCCTTAATCGGCTGAAGTGGTGCTTGCACGATAACAAGAGGTACTAGTCTCACCCCAGGTTGTGCCAGCTTGGGAAGCTATAGAGAGGCTTGAAATTTAACCCAGATCTATGGCATGGTAATACAGAGCATTACCTTTAGGCAAGCAGGCCTAGCTACAGTCCATAGTTGAAATTTAAAGTAATTATAAAAATGCATTCAATTTTAAATGCCCTGAGGTCCCTATCATTTGTGAAGCTGCATCTCTTTCAAAATATTATGAACAACACTGAATTTTTGCATTTACTGGCTATGTTATAAGCATGAAGAATGATAAACTTTAAGGGTGATTAGTAGTAGAAGAAAATAAAGAAGTACTTGCACTGTCAGGTGTTAGTGCTGTCATTTAAGGGGCTACATAGCAGGAAGGCTGGGTGGAACTGCTATTACTGAGCTTGTGAAACAAAATTACATAGTAATTTATGCTTTTTTTCTTTTTTAAGGGTGTGGGAGGTAAATTGCATTTTCAACATTGTCTTTCCACTGATCGTAGAAGCTGTTTTGCAGTATTTTTTATAGATAGGTCTTTACACACTTGTGGTCTTTTGTGTATAGTTCTAGTTTATTTACTGGGCTGCATCTTAAAATGTTATGTGGTATATCTTCCAAAAACATATAGGTACGCAATATTATTGCTTAGCTTTCATGATGTTGTGTAGTTCCTTCTAGTATTAAATGTGTTACACGTGAATTTAAATTTTGAGGGGAAATAATAATTTTAAGAAGACTGAAAGACTAAAACACAAAACAGTCTATTTTTTTGTTTGGGTTTTTTTCCTCCACAGCAACTCAAAAGCAGTGGTTGAGAAGTATGCAGAAACACTGCCCTGTTTAGCGTTCATCTGTTCAGCAATCCTGCTTGCAGCTGAGAATCTTACATTATTTTCACATTTAGAACACTTGGTTTTGGACTGCTTCTCTGAAGCTTTTTAGCATGATTTCCTTCAAAAGCAGTCCCACTTCTTTTTCCTTTTATACTTTAATGCTCTTTTTAATAAGCACATGGCACAGTACTTGTGATTGACAACAGGCTAACAGTGTGCATTCAGTGCATGATGTTGTTTTTTCAAGAAAAGACTTCTCTTAAAAAAAAAAAAAAATCTGTTACCATAAAGCAGCGGATTGTCTTTCCAGCACTAATTTCATTTATTTTGTAGAATTAAAGGGGAAAAAGAGTAAGTGAAAAGGTGTTTTTCTTGACTGCCAGTGCCACAAGCTCAACCTGGAATTTGAAAGTCCACCTATATTCTTTCTGGTTCATGGATCATGAACAATGAGGATCCTGCATCTGGAACTTAGCTACCAACTCTGCTGATACAAGAGCCAGAACAGAACCCAGTGTACTCTCCTGTAGCTGTGCTGACTCTGTAAAAGAAAAAAATAAACCCATTTTTTCCCATTAAAGCAATAATGATTATTCCCAGCAATTGTAATAAGATGATACCATGTTTAAAGATATTTTTAATATTTTTCCTTTTAAATGGTGGTAACAGTCACATCTCTTCCGGTCATTAGTGCATTGGAGGAGTGTGTTAAAGTAATAGGTATTGTTATCCTGGGGTGCATTGGGAAGAGTGTGGCCAGAGGGTCGAGGGTTGTGATCCTCCTCCTCTTCTTGGCCTTAGTGAGGCCACATCTGGAGTCCATTTCTAGGCTCCTCAGTACAAGAAAGACAAGGAGCTGCTGTAGAGTGTCCAGTGGAGGCCACAGAGATGATTTGGGGTCTGGAGCATCTCTTATGAGGAGAGACTGTGGGAGCTGGACCTGTTTAGTCTGGAGAAGAGAAGACTGAGAGGGAACCTCATTAACGCATATCAACATCTCAGAGGCAGGTGCCAAGAAGATGGTGCCAGACTCTCTTCAGTTGTGCCCAGTGACAGGATGAGGAGCAGTGGTCATGAATTGAAACACAAGAAGGTCCCCCTTGACATGAGGAAGAGCTTCTTTTCATTGAGGGTAGCAGAGCACTGCTAGAAGAGGCTGCCCAGAAAGGTTGTGAAGTCTCTCTGTCTGGAGACATTCAAAACCCACCTGAATGTGTTTCTATGTAACCTGCCTTGACAGAGAGGTTGGACTAACTGATCTCCAGAGGTCCCTACCAACCCTAAAGATTCTTTGATTTAGCTTGATATAGTGTTATAGATCTGTTCGGAGCAGGTTTCCCTTCTTTCCACAGGAAAAGACTGGGATCCCAGTTCCAAATTACACATGAAAAGCCAAGGTTCTCCCAAGTCCTACCTCTGGCAGAATGTGTTACAGAGATATTTTTTAAGTAAAGATAATAGAAACCAGGTTTCTCCTGTTTTAACATTTCAGTTTTTTGACAACTATATGGGTTTTGCCTACTTGAAACATGGTATGGTTTTGGCAGAATATGTTGCAGCTGGTGTACTAATTGGTAGGTATTCAGGAAAATGACAGGCATGTATTTATTCTGGGTGGTAAGAAAATGTCCTTATGAACTGTGAATTATTTATATATGTATACACGCACACATATCACCTATATCTCAGTTCAGTAATAACATCCAATAAGATGCACAACCTAAAGTGTCTCTATTTCTAAATTTACAGTACACAGAAATTTATGTACATTGTGTGTTATTCCTTGCGACTGCAACAACAGCTGGAATTTCTCAGTTCAAACAGGCTGTGTACATATATCTCTTCATTTGTAGAACGTAACTCTATACTGATAACATGTGACATTTTCCCTGGTGCAATGATGTCTTTGTTAAGGCTGTTAGGAAAAGTTCTTCATCCAGAAGGTGGTAGAACATTGGAAGAGACTCCCCAGGGAAGTAGTCATAGTCCCAAGTCTGACAGAATTAAAGAAGTGTTTAGACACCACTCTCAGGCACACGCTATGATCCTTGCAACGGTCTAGTGCAAGGCCAGGAGATTACTTCAATGATCCTTGCGGGTTCCTTCCAACTCAGCATATTCTATGATTCTGAGTACATAACTATCTTTCAAACAAATAGCATTTTTTAAAGTACTTGCAAAATGCTTTCTTTTCCAAATATACCTTGGTGGAATGCTCCAGTAGACTAGCATATGATGATATCAAAGTTTTCTTAATTATAGTTTCATCATTTATCTTGGGATCATCCAAACTTTGCTTCACGTAAGAGAAATTCTTGCTCCTGAATCATGTTGATGATACTTTTAAGCGATTTAACCTTACTATGCCTTCTCTTTATGCCTGAAAGACAGCCTAGGAAGTAAAGATAAAGCATAAAGTACAGTTTCATACAGTGAGAATTCAGAGTATTTGCAGAAATAAAAGTTATTTCCAGTACATGTATTTGTCCTGTTGAGACTTTTTTAAAGTTGCCTTTCTTCTGTAGTTGATTTTTCCCTTTCAAGTGCTTAATTGGGAGTGATAATACATAGTAAACACTTTAAAATACACAACATACCAGGCTGAATGTGAAAATGCATGTCTTTGGGGTAGATAATACTTCATTTTTGTAAGGTACAGAAGTGAGTGAGGGGTCTATTTCTGTTTTACACCTTGGCCAAATAGTGGACTTCTCTGTGATATAACCTATTTAGTTGCAGAAACTTTTCTGTGTAGCTGCCCTGCAGTGCTGAAAGCAAATTATGAATGCTGTACTGTTTAAGAGCAGAAAGGTTTGCCTGGAAGAGAGCGGTATGCCTGGGCCCCCTGCTATTGAGAAGATGCCAGTCAGAAATGAAAACGTCTTTCATGAAACTATAGTGAACTTCCCTGTGATACAGTACAATAATGCAAGGAATTTTTAGTCAAAACCTGCAAAAATAAGTATAATACCTTGAATGCGGCAAAGAAGTATTGGCTTATAAGGGACTATTTTAAGAGGTCACTGCCAAAAATATGTGTGGTTCTAATACAGTTTTAGAAGTGACAAGATTGAGGAGTTTTAAGCCTTTCCCCCCAACTCACCCACNCCCCACCCTCCTGCCTCCCCCCACCTTTTGAGATCTCCAGTTTCTTTTGCCTTTTGGTTACAACTACAAAAGATGTCTTCTGAGAAAAATGCTTTCTGCATGACATCAGAATAAAGGAATGTTCCACACTATTCAGCATGCTTAAAAGTATTGGTTGACTGAAATAACATTACATTTAAAATTAATGCTAAACAGAAAGCCAGTTAAGAGACAAAACAGAGCAAATAACATTTCTGCAAACTTTTATCTTTAAGAAACATTGATTTATTGGACTTTACAGAAGTGTTTTCTTTAAAATGATAAAATTATGCCCTGTGTAACAGCGTAGTGAAATAAAGAAAACTGCTCTTTCTTTGTGTGCTGAAATGCATGTAGCCATAGGTAAAGATTGAAAAATTTGGAATCAGAATATAAAAAGTACATAGATATAGAAAAGTTAGTATATTACTCTAGATGGGAGAAAGTTGTAAGAAAGATATTTGCTCTGTGCAAAAAACCTCAGGTTTTTTCATTGTCAGTTGTTAATTCTTGTTTTGTCTGACCTCAAATTATTTTTTCATGTGGTATTAATAACAAAAGCTAATTATCCTCACAACTTACGCATTTATGAAAGTGTTTATTTTTCTTGAGCAATAACAAATACATTATTGCTTGGACAGTAGCCTGTACATTATTCTTTGGCATGGTGTATTTCCATTGGCACTTGGGATAGTTAAAGAAAGAATTGGAAAACTGTTAAAAATAGCAAAGGCAAAAGGTGACGCTTAAGGAAGTATCCTCTAAACTAACAAAGTACACGTAATAAACTGAAAAATAAAAGTAGTGAAATTAGTAACTGTTTTGAGTTAAGAATTGTACCAGTTATAAATGTAGGGAATCTCACTCTTCAGAATCATGAAACTTCAAATTTAATTACTTCTTGTATTGCTAGTGAATAGTTATTCATTGCAGATCAATAGATTTCTTGTCCAAAAAAAAAAAAAAAAAGAAAGGAGGCTTAAGATTCATTTCAGCTCATAGGTGAGAAGGAAAGCTTAAGTTCACATGATCAGATATAAATGCTTTCATATCAAACCACTGGTGCATTGCTGTGAAAACCTGCATTGATTTGTAGGACAGAATAGAGGTCCAAACACTGGCCTTGAGAGTGTGTGGTGGCAGGGATTTCACAAATGCAGATGTCAGTCATACCCTTCACTGAAGGCATGGAAGATTGGAAGCTGGGAGAGCTGCCAGTCTCCATCATCAGTGAGACTTTTTTTGCAGTGCAGCTCTACTTTGTGGGTACAGGCCATACGCTGCAGGTGTCATCAAGGTTTTACTGTTGATGAGTTCCCTTAAATGTAAATTTCTTTCTAATAAATTAAACCAACATAAGAGTCTGTGATCTAAGCAGAAAAATGAGAACACTTCCCCAAAGCTGCAGCATTAGCTCAAAGGAGAGCAAGCAAGGTTGTTTAAGCAGATAGGCTGTGGGGAGGCACTTGCATCCCCTCCTGGAAGTATGCTGCCTGCTCTGGACCTTTCTCACCCAGCACCCTTTGAGTAGGAGCCCAGGTGAGCTGAGAGAGATGAACCAAGGTGTCCAACAATCTGAGTATCAGCAGAGCTGCAGCACTGAAGGGAATCAGGGAATTACATACTTTTTTCAGAAATGCAAGTTTCCATGTAAGTTTGCCCAGTTCTGTAGAGTAAATATTTGTGTGAATAGTGTCTGTTGTTTTATAAAGCTCGTGGAAGAAGAAAGGGGAAGGAGAGAGAGAATTGCATAATAAGGGTTGCTGTAATATTGCTAATTCTCATCTAATTATGCGTTAATGAGACTCAGTGTTTTACTTGAAACCCCTTAGCATCCTGTGGTTATGGTTTTTTCTTTCAGCCAAAAACTTTATTGAGACTCTGAAAACCTTATAGGCTCAAAACCAGGAAATCTTATACCCTGAAATTTATTGTTATTATTACTATTTTATTATTCTTGGCATGCATCTCACAGGATTTTTATTGCTGCAGTTGTCAACCCTTCTACACTGGGTACATATTCAATGAATCCATGCAATGTCTCACACCAAATGAGACACCACCCGTTTTCACATCTGGCAGCTTGAGAAGCATCACGATGCTCGAAAAGCAAAACAGGGGAAGGGGGACATCATGTTTTCTGTATGGACTTTCTGCAGCAAGTCACATCTGTACAACAGACTATTTCGGATAGAAAAATTTTGCTGTGTGTTTTCTTTTCACCATTATCTGAACGAATAATGAAGTTGCATTTGATACATAGAGTTATTTGGAGAGATACCTAAAATATATCGAGGTAAAGAACCCAAAAAAATTATGTTATCTTTAACTTTGCATATTGAAAATAAATACTACAGCAGTGAGGACAGAACCATCAGGCAGACAGCAGGTGGGCCAACCAGCAGGAGGGAAATGATACTTGCTGCACCTGTTCTGCACACTTAAAAAAATTAAAAAAATTGGAAATTCCTGCATGACACCTACTTTTATACTGTTATTTCATTACTGTATTTTCCTAGTTTGTCTTCACATTTTTAGGAGGGACATCTGGAGATTTCAAACCACTTTATGCTATGTAGGTTTCCATGTTTTCTTGTATTCTTAAATATATATCACTATGCTACCTGAACTGTAGTGTGGTACTACAAATGGTAATAAACCCCTTTTTTATTGTTCTGATGGAGATAGCCCACTACAATTATTCCCGTTTTGCAGGTGGACAAAAGCAACGTACAAAAAGAGGTCAGCATGAATTCATGGCTTAGCTGTAAACATAATTTATGGGTTATAGCTCAATTGTGTGGAAGATGGAGCCAGAACATAAAAATGGCTTTGGTTTCCTTTTGCTCTCCTATAGCTCTGCTGGTTTAGTAACCCTCTAGTTCACTGAAGAATTTGCTGTCTGGTCTAATTTTAGTCAGATTTGAAACAGCTGCAGGGGTCAGAAAGTACATCATATATCAGTGTGGCAAAGGAAGTGGCTAAGCCTGTGCCTATTTTTCTTGTGCAACAAGCAGTGGAGAAGACAACAGCACACAAGCTCTAGGTGAGGTGTGTGGTGCAGTAGGATCAGCTGTTAACTGGTCAGAGCGTGATTGCCCAATTAAGTCATTATCAGGGCCTTTGTATATGGAGCACCTTTTGTAAAGCAGATGGATTCTACAAGTGGGTTTGGCTCTAAATTGCTGGCTCCCAGAGCTGACTATAAGCTGTTTAGGGGATGTTTCTAGAGAGATGGTTGATCTAAAAAAATGCGTGCAGGAGTAGGGTGTTTGCTCTTCCTGGCTTCCACTCTTCAGTCTGCTACGACTTCCAAATAAGTGTAGGTAGGTCACTTTGCACTATTTCTCTCTGCTTCCTCCTTGGTGGAGATTTATCTTACTGCTTAACACTGATGCTGCAAGCATTAGTGGGGTAGTATCATCAGTTTGACTATCTGAATTCACAAAAAATACAGTGGTGATCCTTGTCTTGTCATACTGTGATTTCTTCCTCAGAAGTCCTCCTACCGAATATAGCACATGCAGAAATTTTTGATTTGATATTAGAGTCAAAGTGTATGGAGTAAAGAGTGTTGAATAAATTAGGAGGGGTGAGAATTCCCTGTCTGTTTTATTTCTGGTGATTGTGACTATTGAGAAAACTGTATTTCTGCCTTCAGAAGTTGGATCATATTCAATATTTCAATTAACACCTATTGGAAAGATAAGCATTTGTGATACTGGGTAAAAATTATGTTTAAGAGGAGGAATTTTGTTTTTAAAGGCCCAGTTTTGCAAGTAAATTCTCCAAGATGCTGTTTGTATTTACAGTGTGAGAAGTTCAATTACTAGCAAATGAAAGCTTCGTAAAGGTAGGTGCTGTGACTAGTTACAAGAATAGTAGGATTATAGTAGGGTTATATACAGTAGGAATTATTTTTTTTCTACAGCAACTAGTTAATATGTTTTTCATTGGCCACCAGAGGTTTTCATGATTATAAAACAAAATTTGCCTTTTCTCAAAATCCTGTTTATCAAGGCTTGTACTTGATCATAGCTCTTTATAAGTATTATAGGTGATATTTTTCTGGTTCATGCTTGCCTCATTCTGAAAGAGGTGAAGAATTGCTGAAAAACTAACTGTGGCTAAAGATAGCAAACAGCCTGTTGTCTAAAAACTGTGATATTCTCAAACAGGAAAATCAACTACTTCTTTTTAGGGCAGTACAGAAACCTTCAGTTTAGCAATAAACTACAACTGGCTTAAAATGAGAATTACAGGTAGCTAATTGAGTAGTTTAACCAGGTACTGTACCTCTCTAAGTGAGAGCTCCCATGGTTTATCTTCCAAATCTGCGAAGTACATTTTACGTACTTGTTCAAACAGTTCACGCATCTTGGTGGGAGACTCCATTCTGCCTGAAAAAGGGGTCTCATATTCACCTTAAAAGAATTCTTTTTGAAATGGACTGCATAAATAAGTTTTTTTGAGGAAGATCCTTTTAATCTCCCAAGTGTACTGTATGTTTAACTAAGCTATCACTGTCATTCAGATTAGTTGATACGCCAATCCTAGTACTTGAAAGACAAGCTGAACATTGTTTCCATAGAAAGAAAGAATTAAATAAAATTTCTATGCAAATGACATTTTATACATGTTTCTGAGGAAAGTTTTATGTCAGGTTGCAAAACTGTTATCAAAACATTCATTCTTTTAGGCAGAATAAAGGCAGTCCTTTAATGTTAAATTAGGACAAGCAAGTATTTACAAGATGTTTACAAGTTTGTTTATCAGCAATTTATAACTGAACTACAGGTTTGCAGCTTGAAAATACAGCAAGTTGGAGGGGAAAAAAAGGTGGGTTGTTTTATTACTTTTTCCAAATTAAAAATAAATATGTAATTGAGTACGTATAAAACCTCTGTTGCATTACATACCCTAGTGTACTTACAAAAGACAGACAGGTTACTGCAGATGGGCTTTATTTGGCTCTTTTGTGCTCTGGCAAGAAGAAATTTCCCTTTAGTATAGGTTCTCTTTCACAAGCTGACAATCGTCATGTTCAAGTGTGAAGAAAGGTGTAGCTGCCCTAAATTTAGCTATTCATTGCTTGTGAAGTTCTAATCACTGAGTCAGCTGAAGATGAACTCCTATTTCTTCACAGGTCAGGTGCAGTGCGGGTAATCAGAATGAAAGCTTCTGTAACCTGCTTTGCTTACTAAGATACCTTACTTGTGAGTTAGAAAAGGCAGGAAATACAGACCCCAAACTGGCAGTGCAGCGTTTTGGGTTTTAGTTTGTTTTGGTGTTGTGGTTTTGTTGTGGTTTTTTTTTGTCTGTTTGTATTTTTTAATTTGTTGTTTGGGGAGTTGTTTTCTGAGACAGGCCTGATTCTAGCCTGTACTTATGAAATTTCATTTATTGGCCCAGGTATTATACCTGCCTGTGAAAATAAGATTGAGTCAGATCTTGTTGCAACTAAATACCAATTTGTGTGTCCTGGTCCTTAAGTAATCTCTGCCTCAAAACTTGTCTTTAAACTATACTTTACAGATATATTTTTTTAAACACTTGACCTTATAGGATCTGTGTCCTGAATGGCCTCTGATATATATGTCTTTATTTTCTCTTAGCTTTATTAAGTCTTTATAACTTAAGTGATCTCTATCCCGTTTTTGAAAACGTGTATTTCTGTTGGGATTATTTTATCTGTTAAACAAACTCAGTTTACGTACTTCAAAATAAGCTTGATCTTTAGAACGTATTAAAAAAAAGGCTATGGTGACACTTTGGATTTCTTTGAAGGCAGTGATTCCTGTTTCTGAAATTGTAGATCTTCAGCTTTGACAAGTCATAACGACAGCCACGTAGTGTTTGTAAGCCTGTAACTGATAAGAATATCACACAAACTGCAGACCACCAATCCCTGCAGAACTATGAAGCTAAGATGCTCGCTTAGGTGGTTCTGTCATTGGTGTTGCAATGCATCAACTTTGTAAATTAATCTCATCACTGGAAATCCTTGTGCAGTTTAGGTGCAAGGATTGATAATAAGGCTTTTTGTATTTTATAACAAAGGCATCTGAGGAACGATGGAGAAAGCAATTGCTTCTTTTGGGTTGTCATCAAAATACATGACTCTATAGCTGAAAGAGAAGTCTGGTGTGCTATCTGTGCTATACACTGAGGACTAAATGCTTTCTATCTCACACAATAGTAATGACAAGTAATTGAAGAACTCTGCAGGATACAGAGAGTTTTAATTTGTGTGTTCTGAAGCCCAGTAAAAAGACACATCATATCTTCCTTTGGTTTGGTTCTGTGACCACGCCTGGCTTTTTTTTTGCCAGCACCACAGGCTTTGTGCTTGCTGTAGGTCTATGCAGTTACCCTTCTGGAAGGGAGGCTTCTCATGCCTATTTCTTCAGCCTGTCTTTCCTGCTGCTTTTCTGTTCCATTTGTCTTCTGCCAATGCTGACAAAAACCATTGCAGATACTGGGTTGAACTGGTTTGCTTCATGGTGTGTATTGCGTAGGTGTGTGTAGCATATAATTTTTATACTCATGAACAGCAGTTGGATGGGAGGGAAGTAATACCTTTACTCAGTAATACCATAAACATCAGTATGACATATTATAACATTATAAAAGTTATCTAATAGTTACATGTGGGTCATACTTGCCTTCAACCAAAAAAAACTATTAAGACATATGCTTTAATCCAGTGAATAATTTCATTGATTCCAATGCACTGCTCACTTACTGAAAAGTAAGTGTTTAAGTGCTTTTCCAGATTGAAGTCTTTATCAGTAACCTGCATATAATATATGTGTATTGTTCAGATACACAGGATATTCATGTGGTGAATTATTTCTTTATATTTGATAGGATTGAATAGTATTTTTGTGTCTGTCTGCTCTATTCATTTTTCACATGTTAATGACATTCATCTTGTCTATCTGTGGCATTTTTAATGTGCCCATCACCAGAGTATCTGCCTGTCTCTTCTGCAAAATAAATGTCTCTCAAGAAGAGATAGGAGCAGTAATGCATGTGTAATTATTATTTTTTTTTAAGTTATTACTGAAACATAGTATCCTCCCTTCCCCCACTCCAATACTTATTTTTCCTAGTGACAAAATCTGCAAGCACTGAGCAACAAGTTTATCAATTTGAACAGGCCAACTGCACAACTAAATGTATGTGAAACTTAACAAATCCCTTGGGGAAGCTGACTGTAAGAATTTCCTAGTCTGTGTCGAATTACTGAGGTGCGACATGGTGGATTGAACTCAATGCCTTAGGCAAGCACAGTCATATAGAGAAAGTTTAAGGTTTTGCTGTGTCCATGAAGGGATCTGCTGCTGGTTGTCTAAATTAAGCTTTCAGAAAAGAATATAACACTATCATGAACTCTTTCCCCTGAATATTTTGGCAGGTTATTCTGGTTTAAAAGAAATTCAAGTAGGATTTCCTCTCTTTAAGCCTCATAGCAGTTGCAAAAAGTTTGAAAGGTTATTTCCCTTACAAGGAAGAGCAAAATACGGGAGCAGAAATTTTTATTTCCAATATGCCATTTCTTTTAAAGGTATAGTGTCTTAGCCAAAAACAGGGATCCCCACCTGTGTGGGAATTGACTCCTACCACCTTGTATGTGCTGCTGATACAAAGACTGTGGGGACTGCACACTTGCCCTGGGTTTCTCACCACTTCTTTTCTTGTGTGCATCTCTGTGAAGGGAAAATTGATCCTAGAGACTGATCTGGCTTTAGTGACCTTTATGGCCCTGTAGCAGCTAGCCCAAAGAAGTGAGCAGCAGCAGCTTGTGAAATAGTCTGTAGACACGCTACAGAGTTTAAATGAGGTCTGCCAGTGACAGCAGTACCTTCAGCTTGCAGTGACAAAAAGCTACATACTATGTACTTGCTAAGAGTTGGAGAGCCACCAGGAGGGAAGAGAAAAGCGTGGGTACTCAAGTGCATGCACAAATCCAAAGCTGGAGCTGCTGTTACAGCTGAGTAATTTGTTTCTCAAATGCTAATAACATTGAAGTAGACTGTAGATCTTCTTGAAAAGGAGCAGGAGCGATGCAAGTTTTCTGTGTGACTGAGAACAATGCATGTATATTACCACAGGTCATTATTTTACAGGTAAGGAAAAGAGTTATTGGTCTATTACTTATATGTGACTGAGAATGATGAGCCTTTTATTTACTTATGTATTTTAGCAGACAATAGTGTGTAGTAGGAGCCTATAAGTCATGAGGTTCTGAGAAGAACCCTGTTAAATCAGAGTAGGTACCAGTTGCAGTGAATCCTATACCTGCAGATTTCGAGGAGGGTTTAATGTCTGTGCTTCGTATTTGTGGATTTCAAGTTCATAGAATCATAGAATGGCTTGGGTTAGAAGAGACCTTAAAGATCAAAGTTTGCCCATCGTATTTATGTTTGAACTGAAATATTGCTTGGTTCAGCTGTATGTGGACAAATAAAACCCGCAATATATACAAAGCTTTTTAGTGTCTTATTCAAGCTAATATGAATTACAGGCAAGATCAGCTCTTCCCAGCATTTTTGCCTGAGGACATAACACTTCAAATTATTTTTTTTTCAAATTTCCTTTGTTCTGCTTCTTATTCATTCGTATTAGTTACAAAACTAATAAAAATTTTAGAATAAGGAGTCTGATTTTGAAAAAAGGCTTGAAGTGGTCTCTTTCCTTCCAGAGTGATACTCCTGGGCAGGAGACAAACAGCATTTATGGACTTGATTTTAAATATTGAGCTTGGAATGGAACAACTTGATATGAACAATGCGCCCTTTTCTTGATTTACATTAAAAGGGATCTATAACCCTTGAAGTACAGATGTGTAATGCTGACTTTGTAAAATATTACTAAAGATATTTTGTGAAGCTGGCTCAAGATATTCAGGTGTATTAGACAAGAAATTAGCAAGCAGCAAAGTTACTTTTTTCAGCAAGGTATGTTAGTCCATGCACAAACTTCTGGTGCTTCAAATGACAAATTGTGCATGCTTTCTTTGCATTAAATGAATAACAAGTAATTTATACCTTATCTAATATGACAGAGGTTCTTGAATATCTTAGAAAAGTTGCTAGGAATTCAGTGCTCTGAATGGGTTTGGTGGGGGACAGTCAAATACTTTTAATTTTTCTGGCTGTCACTTTTTAGTTTTTTGTTACAGCTGACTTTCACCAATGTTTTTTTGATACATGCAGTAAGAACACAGGAAAGGAAGAATCACTGCAAAGTAAAGTTTTATTGCCATATACAAGTATTATTACATCTTTCATACTTCAAAACAAAAGAGTTCAAGTTTCATCAGTATTGATAGACTTAAGAGTTTGACATTAGGGCTGGACCACATTTCTTTGGGGCCCAGTGTTTGTGGTGTTTTGCCTTGGGCTCTTGTTATTTACTGCTGCAAGGACTATTGGCTGTCAGATAATTCTGTAGTGTGAGTTACTGTATTTCAATAAAGCTGTGGCCTTGGCCTTTAATTGGGTTACCAGAAATCTGTGTTTTCTCTCTTTATAGTCCAGAGTGGCATTTGCAATATAACAGACATTTTAAAGATTCTTTGGTATGGCATGTCAAAATGTTGCACCGTCTTAGTGTTTCTTCCATTAAACAGGTATGCATCTTCAAATACTTGATTTCTGATATGAACAAGCAGCCTGACTAGCCTTACACACCTTAACAGTATCCTGGTTTTAAAGACAGGATGTTCCATTTTACAAAAAAGACTTGCTCTTTCTTTCTGTAATGAGTTTTGGATAAAGAAAACTAGCCAAAGTTACTGGAAAAGCAAACATCTCAGAAAACTGGGAAATATTATTGCTTTTGAGCTTTCAAGATATTAATATTTAGTTGCAACTGAAATACTAAGATAAGCAAAATATATGTTTAGTTTCTTTCTTATACTGAAAAATATTTTAAAAATTACTTAAATACAGCACAATAATATGTGGGGCTCTGCTGGAGCCTCTGGCACAGGGAAGGGCCGTGCCAGATGCAGAATTTGCTGTAAGTTGAAACTGAATTCAAACACAGAGATGGAGGGGCCTGGTGAGTGGTAGGGCATAGCTCTGCCTTCCATCCACTTGTAAGCAGATCTGGCTGGCTTCCCACTGATGAAGATAATGCAAAAATGTGTTGCATCCTGGCCTACTGGTACAACCACAGCTGTGGGAGGCATTTGGTTTGTTATTTGCAATATATCTTATGAGGCTTTGCTATATTTCTCTGCCTGTCTTATTCATACTATGTTGTTAAAATTGACTGGTCTTATAATTTGTTTAACATTTAGAGCATTAGTAAATGGAAACTTTTGCTCAGCTTTTACTTTAGGCATTTCAAAAATTTGCACAGTGATGTGCTCATTTAATGTAGTTTGCAACTGACATAGAATGCAATGTATTATTATGAACAAGCTAATTTATTTGCAGCTAATGGGTGATAAATAAAAAATACTAATTCACAACAGATTTTCTCATAACCAATTATTTGTAAACATTTTCTCAAACCTATTACCTATTCAAAAGTTTCAATCAAAATTTGAGTAAATTTAGTTCCTACTGACTATGGGGTACTATTCATGAGACTAGTTGGGATGTGAAAAATAAGCTCTTTCAATTGGATCCATGACCCATTTTATTCTCTGATTGAATAGACACAACTTTTTAAAATTGGGTATTCCAAATGCTAGTGATTACAAACTCTGCAGTAGGCAAAGCAATTTCCTGTTCTTTACATAGTTCTGTCAGGAAATAAGTTTGCCAGAGCACTGGTAAAAAAAAAAAGACAAACATTAAAACATCTGAATACCATAGAAGTGAAGATGATAAACCACAAAACTGAACATTTTTCAATGTTTCTGCAGAAAGTTTCTGCAGCTTGAGACCAGAAATATAAGAAAATGAAATGACTGCAAGTTAAGAAGCACGCTATGGATAAGGATAAGCTATTCTAAGCACTTTGCCAAATATGTTATCTTTCCAAGAACTTCTGCATTATTTGTTCCTCTTCTGTCTTTTGTCCAAGTAAGCATTTGTAAACTGCTTAATCCCTTCTCAACAAGGGCATATAACTTTCACTGACACTAATGGTACTTACTTATGTTTAGTGCCAAGGAAATAGGACCTTTCTTAGGGTCAAATTAACTTAATTTGCATAAAGTAGTGTAATTGACCAGTCCAAAAATCCACTACTGCAATCCAGGACCAAATTGCTGGGGCTGTATGCAATGTATAGACTTTCAGAGAATTATAAAAACCGCTAAGCTGGAAGATGCCCATCGGTTCCTGGCCCTGCGCAGCACCATCACCAAGAGTCACACCATGTGCCGGAGAGCATTGTTCAAACACTTCTTGAACTCCGTCAGGCTGATGCTGTGACCTGGGGAGCCTCTTCCAGTGCCCAACCACGTTCTGCATGGTGAACCTCTTCCTAATATCCAGCCTAAACCTCCCCTGACACAGCTTCATGCAGATTCCTCAGGTTCTGTCACTGGTCGCTGCAGAGTAGAGATCAGTGCCTGCCCCTCCTCTTCCTCTCAGCTGTAACTGCAATGAGGTCTCCGCTCAGTCTCCTCTTTTCCAGGCTGAACAGACCAACTGACCTCAGCCACTCTTTGTATGGCTTCCCCTCTAGGCCCTTTGCCGTCTTTGTAGCTTTCCTTTGGAGGCTTTCTAATACCTTTGTACCTTTTTTATATTGTCACTATTTCTTATGTGACTTTCAAGTCACTTGTCTTAAAGGTCTCTTTCAACCTTGACAGTTCTAGGATTATATACTTCCAGTTGTTTGGCCTTATTTGCCAGTCTCTAGAATTTCCATGGCTACCACTTGGCTTGTTTTCAGTTTTTTGATTAATTTTCCTGTTGCCTTTCTGGCTGTCAGATAGTTTGACAGTTTGTGCAGCTTGCAGATGTAATGTATCCTATGATTAAAGATTGTAGGGTTCAAGAAAGTGCACTTCGTTAAACTTGGAAAATTGTTAGGTAGCTTTCTCTAAGAAGCAAGTGCATGGCAAAGTGATATGAATGCAGTGGACAGTTCTTTAGTAAAACATTCAAGATCTCTGAATACTGGCTTTACTGGTGCAAAGAAATAAAGTTTAACACAAGTCTGGTTGAACTAAACGTGAGCTCTTTAGTGACCTAAAACTTGAGAGATGTTGCCAGAAGCTGAAACTGGGTCAAATTATTATGGATGATCATAAAAGAATGGTATGGAAAAATGTAAATGAAACTTGGAAAGGCTTGGGCACAAAGAGGAATTCAATTATAAGAGACTAAGCACTGAGAAAGGAAGAATGAGAAAAGGGCCTGCACATTGCACAGTGAGTTGGTAAAAGACCAACAGATGCCTCGGCATTCTTAAAATAATTTTTTAACTTCTTGCTGCATAATTTTCACTAGATATATTAATGGACATGAGTTTTCTTACTATTAACACCTATGTCAAAGTTTGAGAAACTCAGGTGTTTATATGAAAAATAAAGGAATTAATAATACCTAGTGAGGTAGGGTTGCAGTGTGGCAAGCTTTTGTCTGTTCATTTGTTTAAACAAAGAATGATATTTATCCAACAGTAATTGAGAATTGACCAGGTAATTTAGACAGCTGACAATATCTTCTGTGAAAATTGTTGGAGAACTGGTAAGATTCCTAGCATGCTGGCAGGTGTAGATCTTAGCTCACTTCAGCACAAGTCAGATGCCTAAGTTAGGACGCTAGGCCTCAAATAGTGACTAAAGATAACTCAAGGCTCCTAGTGGAGGCAGGGGGCTCCTCTGGCAGTTCTTTCCTTATTGGAAATTCTCATTTAGACAATTAATTGGCTTCCTGAAGAAGGTGTCTATGGATACTATTTTTTCATCCATACTTCTCTTTAAACCTTTTTGACCTAAGCAGTAACAGATCAGTCAGCAAACTTCAGTTGCTGGAAAAATACACATTGCTCATAAACATCTGGAAAAAGTCAAAATGACTTCTTCAGTAAACGTAGTGTCAACAAGCCTACCTACAGTAATGGAATAAACATGCCTTACAGGTAATAGAGAAACAAAATGTGACATAGATTTTAGTAAATATCTTAGTTTTGACATTTTCCTCAGCTGTTCTATGATAAACATGATGAAGATGAAAGTACTGTAAAGGGGGTTAGGATGATGATTGAGAAAAAAGTCCTAATCAGATGGAAAGCCTAGAATTCTAACATAGGTACTAAACTGGTGTTCTAAACTAAGCAGTATGGGCATAGTTTCAATGCAGATAGAGTTCATGGCATACCTTGAGGGCCTGGTAATATTTGTCTTCACTGATACCTTGGATGAAGAAATAGGAAATTCTTATTTGGTTTGTAATTGTTAACCTAGAGCTACTTGCAGAGAGGAAGGTCTGTGTGCATTTTAAAGCACAGGGATAGAATTCAAAATTATAAATTAATTATAAACTGAGGAAATAAAATATATGCAGTTTACTAAAGGAAAGAGCTAAGCCATGTTAAGATTTTAAATACTTGGTGAGAAGATGATCTAGGAGAAAAAGTGACTTGGGGTCCTGGCAGTTGGTAACAAGCTGGCCTTGAGGCTAAATGTGGCATGTTAATAAAAAAACCAAGATTGGGATCACTGTTTTGAGCTGCAAAATGAGAATCTTGAATAATTCCTTCTAAAAGTAAAAAGTGAAAGTATTTGAGGTTTTTTTTGTTGGTTTTTTTTTTTTTTTTTAAATCAAGGAAATCCTGATGATAGGGATATAACCATTATATAACCATATAACCAGATATAAAAATCTTTAAATGTGACAGCCTTGAGCTAGGACAAGGAAATGGAAGAAAACCACAACATCTTAGTCTCATAAAAGTGTGTTCGAACACTGTGAAAGGTCAAACAAAATCACTTTTGGGTACAAGTAATGGCAACAGCTTCTTGAACTGCTTTAGACATGCTTCCCAGTCCGTGTAATAAGTACCATCTCAAACTGGCTCATTTTATTGATTAAAAACATTCCTCTCATAAAGAGAAAATATAATGGTGTGTGTATCTATGCTTTTCAACAGCTAATAAAGTAAGAATTCAGTTATGTACTGACATGTAACCTACTCATAAATGCTAATTCTGATCCTAATACTTCACAAGTATGCAATCTTCATATTAGCATTATATGGCTGATACAGAAGTCATGTTCTCTTTATATAGGTACTGTGGCATCAGTGTGGCATGTAAGTGTAAACTGGGTGTGTTTTAGAAGGGTGTGTTTTCCTATGGGTTTGGGCTTTCACGTGTGGTGGGGGGCTTTTTTGGGGGGATTGTTTGTTTTGGCTTTGTTTGTTTTGGGTTTTTTTGTGGTTTTTGTCGGTTTATTTTTTTTTACCAAAGCAGAAGTCTGTATGACTTCTCTTCAAATTATGGCACAACAGGTCTTGGGATATGATGCTAGAAAATTCTTCTATTTGTTTTGCTTATTTTCTATGATGAGGATAAAGTCTTAAAGGCTGCTCTTGCATCTGAGGGTTTTCTGCTCCTTTCTGTTTTGTTATAACATACATGTCTTCTGATATGTTCTTATCTGGATATAATATTTGTCTTATGACATGTTGTGCTCAGATTATTTAGAGTATATACAAACAGAATGGTTTTGATTTGTGAGAAAGTGAATATTCATAAAGATCTTTGGGAGTGAATTAAAAAAATATTTTCTGTTTGATATGAATTGGTTCTCTGGTTTACTACTGTGTGAGGCTTTGGAAAAGATTAAATAAAGCTCAAGACTAATGAATCATGGAATTCAAATGACCAGTTGGATCATCCAGTCTTTCTGCTTATATACAGTGAATCTCCAAAGTGTATTTTCTAGTCTGCTTTGTTCTGTTGTAATAGTCAAAAGCTAGTGGGTTTCTGCCACCTACCAGCCTGGCTGTTCTGTGGCTTAATACACTCAGCTTTTAGGAAGATTTTCCAATGATGCATGCATTCACCCTAGTGTTTCTCATTGTTCTTTCTTGTTTCCAGTTAAATAGATACTAGTTTTCCACACATGAATAATCATCTTATGTGGTCCTTTGCAACTACAGCATAATGTTTCTGTATATCAATGGAGAATCCGTGTGTATTTGCCTTTAACTAATAACTTTAGTTATTAGTATGCCTGCATATGCCAAAGCTAGATGGAAGTCATAGATAGCAAATGTAGCAAGTTTCTAAAAGTGTAGGTAGGTATCTTTGCAAGTTCAGTTTTAAACCACTGAAGTTTAAAGCTGTTGGTGTAGAAAGTAAAATCCACTCCTGTTTAAAGAAGAAAGATGTGTTTTTAAATAAGTGAAATGTTCAATAATCAATACTAAAAATCAGCTTTTATATTTGCCAAGCCAGCCGAGTATTATGGGCAGTAAGAGATCTTTTTGATGACAGCTGAGTAATAGTGATCAAATGAAAGCTGCAGCAGTGCTGTCTAGAAAGATGGGTCACTGCATCCAATCTGTATTTGTTCAGTGGTTGGGAAACTGATACTTCTGGAAGTTATTTGAATGTGTTAAATGGAAAGGGTAAAAGACTTTGAGCTCTAAGCTTAAGGGAGGTTTTAAGAATAAACCCAAGTTTTATAATTCTGTTGAATACTTATGAAGTAAAACCCCTTAGGCCTCGTGCCTCTAGATTCTAGTCTCACACTTGGATGCCACCTCCACCTCCTTCTGCAAAGGCTGACAAACATAGGCAGGGATTCAGAGAATGATATATGTCTTCATGGAAGAGTAGGGCCTGAGCTCTTTTATCCATCATTCTGAAGTAGTACTACCAATAGCTGTCATCAGAATTTGCCCTATTTCCAAAATTTTCATGATCCCTTTACTATAGCAATGCCTTCTGCACCGTCTAGATCACCAAATGGTCTACAGAAATCTAGAAACAAAACTTCTTTTCAAATTTTTGGAAGAAAAAACAATATTTGGATGGTTTTCCGTACAGCAGATTTCGATATTGTCTTTTTATATCTTTGATTACATAGAGTACCCATTGATACAGGTAGTGTGGCTCAGCAGAGGCGGTGAGAGCAGAGCCATTGCCTTGGGTAACTGGTGGATTTTACTCACTTTAGGCTGGATCCTAGCTTATACATCAGCTGTAGTTTCCTGACACTAGTCTTGCGATGCAGTAGTGTAAAATAAGGGCTGTAGTTGTATTTATTTGAACATGAAAGAATGAAGTGAAGCATGCCATCAGTTGCAATTGGTAATAATAGTCCTAGGGTGTGGGAGATGGTCTGACACATTCAGTTGTGTGTGTGTAGTGCTGACGCTCTGCAAGATGTATCATGGTCACTGGCCTCTCTGTACAGCAGCAGTAGGGAAGGAGAGATCCCTGTGCACCTGTGCGTCTTGTATGTGCCTTCCAAACACTGAATATGGACTTTTGCTTCCTCTGTGAGATGACTTGTTATATAAATAGCACCTCCATATAGACAAAAAACCCATTTTTGTTTCAGATGCACTCAAGCAAAAGGGAAGGCAAAAACCCCAAAAGTAAATATGTTTCTACAGTTTGCATTTTTACAGAAACATAAAGGAATTATTTTAAGTTTATCCTCTACAGGCAAATGAGAGAAAAACAGTAAACATATTAAAAGTGTAAGAGATGCTGTTTTTACTGGTAGACAGGTGAAATGGATTTTCTTACTAGTAAGGTGGAGAAATGCGTCAGCAAGTGAAGAGTTGTGATGTGGTCAAGGTTTTTCTTTTTGTGTTTAAATATTGTTATTCTTGTGAGGAAGTTTAACTGATTGTGCATGTATGTATATAAAAAAGGCAACTGGTGGAAAAGATACTAGGAAAATGGGGAAGAGAATATTTGCAGCTATAGAATAAAAATAATTCTTTCTGTCCTTGTGGCACTGTGCACATATAAAAGTAATTGTAAGAAACAATTAATTTGAGGTTTCTGCAATAGTAACTTCAAATTATGTGTAATATGCATATTATGCATATATATACATAGACACATATAACAAAAATATGCCCAGATAATTTCTTTTACTCTATATTTTAACAAACACAGCAAAATACACCAAACTGTGATTATTTGAAATCTGGTAAAGGTTAGTCCATTAAACTGCTCATTATTATTTGCTCTGTTTAAAGAAAAAACCTGTTGAGCTGGAAGAAAACAAATTTGTTCTTATTTATGTGATGGAGGTGTTTGAAATTAGTAACCAACGGCCTTTTAAAGGAATGACTTTACTTATGAAAAATGATGTGTTTGTTTCTTCTATGCCATGTTAACTTTATGGATTAAATTGATTTCTTAGAATATCAGCAAGCCATATTTAGAAGTGGGGGTTTCCCCCTTATTCCGGAAAATGCTAAATACTGCGTTGCTACTTGGGGATGTACAGTGGTAGCTCATGAAATTAAGCTCATAATACTACAGTTAGCTTTTACATTATTTTGTTTTTAACTAGAAAGTATTTACTTTACCCTCTCTTGAAAAATAATTCTATCTTTTTTTTTGTAAATGACAAGTTCAGTGTTGCTGATTTTTTTCATGTCCTCCAATGTGAACAGTGGCATTTTACAGACTTCTTTTTTTTACTGCCATTTAAAATGATTAGCTGGAATACATGACTGTAGATAAATGGGTCTTATTTTACTTAATTTATTTTGCAATAAATCAAGTATGTAAGGGAAATATGAGTGTGTGGGTTCTCCTGACTATATCTTTGAAACTCCACTAATGGCATTGGGGTGCTATCAGTGGGATTGCAGAGGTGCAATTTGAGTATACTTCAGAAGTTGAATAGATGAAGCCAATAATGTCCCAGTGGTCCTTTGAATTTGGCCCCATGAAATTAATTTCCACCTCAGCTTGTACACAGAATAAATTAATTCATACAGACTCAGTATTGCTCTTCTACAATCTGTGTAATTGCTTGTTTATACCAGCACCCGGTAGGTCTCTTTATCTCTGAACTTTTGTGCTCTGCAATATTAGCTTGTCTAAGGCTGTAAAATTAAAAGTTACTTAAGGATTTTATTGAGCTGAAGGGATTGTGTTTTTCAGCCATAGAGGGTTTGTTTACTTAGCAGTGATTCAACCCCACCCAGTTGTAAGGCCAGCCCAAGCTGTTATCACACAATGGGACTTGGTGTTTGACCATAACTGCACGTCTCACTCAACAGGCAATCAGCATTTTAATTAGTGATTAAAGGAAAGTCATTGTACTCTAGCTGCTTTATCACAATAGCCTAATAATTTTGTGTTGAATAAATAGATAATGCAAAAGGGAAACCTCCCCTCATAATGTTGTTGTCATTAAGGGCTCTTTTACTCATTTGTGTATGTATTAAAACACACATGACATGAATAGAGGTAATTATAATTACTGCAGGTTTTTTGGCAGATTAGCTGATATTTTTTTCATTGTAAACCTTTTCCTTTATAATGCCACTCCAAAATGAATGCAGTATTTAAAAGTTCAGATAAAGGTAAGTAGTGGTGGCTCTGGTTCACCAAGCTGTGTGGCTGTGAATGATTGATTTCCTGTGTGCATCACTGGAATTAGGTAACTTGCATCATGACTGTGATGTACTGTGTAATTGATGCAAGCCCTTTCATAGCATTCTGAGATTGAAATCAATATTTATTTGGAGTGCAACAAATGTAATAAGCTGCATTTCTTGTGTAAGCGTTGGTCTAGCTCCATTTCTAGTTCAGTTTTGTAGAAGATTGTTCAGAAGCAACTGATAGATGTTTTGGTGTGGTTAAAGAATTAGTTAAGAGGATACAAACAAGATATGGAAAACAATCTGGTCTGAAGCTATGAATGTGCAGTTAACATACTCTTTTTGTTATGAATGGACTGACAGTTTATTAATAATTTTATTTATTTACTACTGCAACTATTATTCATCTGTGTATCATAGATGGCAGCTGTGGATGGCTAAGCTTCATTATGCTTTTATCTATACTAATTGTGAATGTTAGATCCTAAAACATGTAATATTTTGGGGACCAAAAAAATCTCCCCTTTTATGTAAAAAATAGAGAAATTTTTCTCTATGTAAATAGGCTATTGCAAAATTATAATGCTGTAAATAAAAAACTTTATTTACTGCAAGGATGCATCTTTAATGATTGGGTTGTCTTGAAAGGTTTTCTTTCTCTGATTTTTAAATTTTTTTTTTTTTTTTTTTCTGACAAGTGCTCTAACTTGCAATGAACTCAACCATTTTTAACTTGGAAATTAGAGGACATGGTAGATAAAGGGGCTCTGTCAAATAGATTACTTTGGGTAGCTTGCAAGGGATTTGTACACCCAGTTTTGATTACTTAGTTTTGAGTGTAACACCTATTGTCATCTATGCTTGCTTTGCTAAGCTGCTAAATTCAGGTGTTGAGGTTCAGAGAGCTGCGAGGGCAGGGACTTTCTGCAGTCCCATTGCTTTGTGATGCGCTTTTGAAGTGTTAACAGCTCTTGTTCTAAAGTCAACGCCCACTTCATGCTCTCTTGATACTCCTAGTAATCTTTGCTGCTGATAACTTTGGCATGTTGAAACAACAAGCTCGCCCACACCTGACTCAATAAAAGGAGCTCTGAAAAAGATACAGTGGTAACTTGCTACTAGATTCTTTTATAAGTGATGTTAAACCATTTTGCATGTTATATGCGTGAGGGTATCCAAAGTGTTATGTGAAACATGCAGAGGACAATCTCTATGAACATGTGTGCATATTTGGTTTGTCTGACCTCCTTTACCACCCCTGCCCCACAAACACTTCCCGCCTCACCTCACAGGTGAAGTCCACAGAGACATTTTGAGGTTTTTTCGTGTTGAAGTAGGAATTAACTGCTATTGATTCCCCCCCCCCCCCCCCCCCCCCGCCCCAGGTGATTGTTAGTGAGGTTGAAGCATGAACTACTAACACATATGTTGCTTTATAGACTTTCTGAAGTACCCATGCAAATACCTTAAATGCTCAGAGCAGAGGGGAAAATGAAATATTTGATGTAAAGACTGAGTGGCCAGCATGAGGAATATGAACAGTGAGGGAGACAGATGAGGCACAAGCGTCCAGTTAGACTGGAAATAGAAAAGGGAACTGTTAACTCCACCTATATAGATTTAGAAATGTTGGCTCATACTTACACTTTATTTTAGGAACTGGAAGTTTTTCAAGACTTCAGTACAGAGAATACTGTGGAGCAAAATAGGAAGTCAGTCCAGGCAACATGCAACTTTTATTTCTGTATGTAAGAAAAAAAAGGGCTGAGTTGTACTTTATATTTTTCAGGGGAGAGAAAAGACTCAACAAATTTGAGATCTTTATAACCTGTTTTTTTTGGTGGTTGTTGTTGTGGGTTTTTTTGTTTTTTTGTTTTTTTAACCTAAATAACATTAGTCATAGAATAGGGTCATAGAGTGTTAAGGATTGGAACGGACATTAAAGATCATCTAGTGCCAACTTCCCCTGCCATGTGCAGGGACACCTTTCACTAGACCAGGTCGCTAAAGGCCTTATCCAACCTGGCTTTGAACACTGCCAGGGTTGAGGCATCTACAACCTCTCTGGACAACCTGTTCCAGTGTCTCACCACCCCTGCAGTAAAGACTTTCTTCCTAATATCTAACTTAAATTTATCCTCCTTTTCTCCTGAAGCCATTACTCCTTGTCCTATCACTACAGTTCCCGATGCAGAGACCCTCTCGGTTTCCCTCTAGGCCCCCTTCGGATACTGGAAGGTTGTGGGAGGTCTCCATGCAACCTTCTCTTCTCCAGGCTGAACAGCCCCGACTTTCTCAGCCTCTCTCCATAGGGGGAGGTGCTTCAGTTCTCTTATCAGCCTCATGGCCCTCCCCTGGACTTGCTTCAGCAGTACCCTGTCTCTAGGGTGGTGGCACCAGAGCTGAATGCAGCACTGCAGGTGGGGTCTCACCAGAGCAGAGGGGCAGAATCCTCTCCCTTGTCCTGCTGCCCATGCTGCTTTGGACTTGAAGCCAGTCAATTTTTTACTTGCTATCCAACTTTTTTTTGTTTCTCTTACATACTATAGAAAACATCCCAAGAAAAAAAAGAAGCCAAATTTCCTGTGAATGACACCCACAAACATGAAGTGCAGTTGTATGTCAGACTTTTACATGGTTGTTGTTAGTAAAACAGTGATGGGTAGAGACTTTTTCCCATAAAGGGAATAACAAAGGTGAGTTACAGTAGTCACTACTACTTCCATAAAAGCTGAATTTTAAAATAGATTGTTCCAAACAGTACTAAAACTGTGTGCTGCTACTGTGATTCCTGTTATCAATTTGTGATAGAAGTTGGATGCTCCAGCAGCTGTGCTGTGTCTGTCTTCCCAGTCTTGCTTTTAGCTGAAGCAATGCCCTATGAGTTGATTGAATCAGGAGGCAAAGAAGTAAGGGGAAAGCACTGCAGAGAAAGGTGGGCCTTTATTCCAAACTGGGGGGACAGCACTGACCTGGAAGTGGGTAATGTTGAGGAGATAGATGATATGTGGTTATGAGTGAGAGACAAGGATGCTGAAGAAGGAAATGGAGGCCATGTCTTTCTGCTGCTCCTCTCCATGATGCCACCAGGCACAGATCCTATAAAGCTGACAAGTAGGTCAGCATTCCAGAACAATCAGATTGTAAACTAAAAAGTCAAAAGGTGAAAGATCGCCAGTAGGATGCTTGATTCCCTTACTCTCCACTGACTCTTTTCCCCCAGCCTGTTAAATTATCGTATACCAAATATATCATACTCTTTTCAGTTAGTAGTTCATATTCATATTGCTTAAAAGCTAAGAATTATCTCTGTGCTGCAGAAAACAGCTGCACATCTGGGAGAGGTTTTAGTGTTGGTGTATTTACTCGCAGTCCAAGGCTCGGCTATCTCCCTCATGAACAGTGTGACAAGCTCATTTTATTAAAGAAAAAAACCAAAATTGGCATGAAGCTTGACATGATATTTAAAATGACTGTTAGCCAAACTGTTGCAGAATTGCATATATTTCTCTGCTCTGTTCTTTTGGCTTGAGGTTTTGATGTAATAAGCAACTTCTCCTGCAACACTATGTAAATAAAGCAAAGTCCTCTCTACTGTCATTATTAATACTATGCTAACTATATTATGTAATGTTATATGTGCATAATCAATACCTGTGAGAGCAAGATGGGTGTTACATCATGAAGCTTTCCTAACAATGGAATTGCTAAGCTGGTCATTTAGATAGGTTTTCCAGTAACTGTTTTGTACACCTGGTGTTGTAATCACTTCTGGCAGATGGTAATAAATATGTGAGACTCATACTCTTCATAATATCTCTAAAATTAGTTTAATAGTAACTTCATACTTGTATCAAATATGATTATGACAGCTTTTTGGCATAATGAGTCAAATATCACCCTTTATTCCTGTCTTCTGGTACGTGAATTCGTTTTTGCGGAGGGAAGGTTCATTTATTTTTTTTTTTTTAAAGTCAATGTCACGTCACTTGGGTGTCTCTTAAATGATGACCTCCTTCCTCTGCAAATATCACAGAAGAGCGGGGTTGTAGACTCCTGTTGTCCCTCCTTCCTGCTCTGGTCTTTTGTAGTGTTCCTTCTGTTGTATATTCCTGCTGAGATTAAACATTGTGGCAGCATGCCAGTCTGTTTTGGGGAACGTGCCAGTTTGGGAGTGGGATGTTCATTGTGATGTGTTCCATGCCTTCCTTCCTAAATAGTAAATGGATAAATGCTAACTAGTTGACTTAACCAGTTTATGGCGACTTTCAGCTCTTCTATTATTTAGCTGGACCATCCTAAGACATGGCTTTGCTTGATGTGATGCAAGGGGATCAGTTTTCTTCAGCCTCTTAGCCAGTTTTTGATTTCTTCCTTCTAGTGTACAACCACACTGACAGACAACCCATGACAATTTTCATAATGTAAGAATTTTATTAAAAACAGAATAAGATCTTTAAAACATTTGAACTATGGAAATATCGTGCTGATTGTTTTTAATAGGCAGCATTATTGATGTCAAGTTACTAGGCAATGTATATTTTCATGCACAGGATTTTGTAGCAATCTGTACATACTAGCTGTTCAGAATCCTTTTGCAAACATGCAGATTCCCAGTAGTCCTTTCCTGCTGTAGTTATTAATGCAGATGATAAAGCTACTTATCACTAGTGCTATTATCCAGAATTATCAACAGTTAATCAACATGTTATCCTCCTAAGCTAAACTTTAAAACACATTTTATTAGTAAAAACAGACCTATTTTAAGAACTATTAAGAAGATGTAATATATTGATATGCTGGGTTTTTCTAAACTAACATTAATGTTCTAGGTACTTGTCATAAAAATGTTATTCAGTACCTTTAGGTTATTACTGTTCTCAAAAAAAGTTAGAGGACCTACCTGGAAATTAGGATCCTCTCTACTTAAATGTGTAGGCCACAAATAAAAATACAGCCATATTCCTGTGGAGCTGACATATTTCTAGTTAGTACTTCATGTCAGATCTCCTCTTCCTTGTCCTAAGGCATAGACACAAATTAGTTTTAAAACTAAATGTTTACAATATACAAAACAAATGTGGTTGAATATAAGTATACATCAGAACAAGACCCTGTATTTTTTTTTTTTAATGAGTTTGAAATTATTTACTTAGATTCTGTCTACTTTGTTGGGGTTGAACCAAAGCCCAAGGTGGAGGGATTCTTTTTATTAAACTGTCAGTATGTCATCACTGTGGCTTCCCTGAAAACACGTTTGTTGTCCTTTAAATCCAGGAGTCACCGTCGATGTTCCTTCATATGCAGTCTGCATTTTTGACATGCTGCCAAAACCAGTAAGGTCTTATGATATGTATTCCACACAAACTCCTTCAACATTTTCACATCTGAATTGCCACTCTTTGATAAAATATACTGTACCTGTGCTTGCAAAACCCTCTCTAGTCCTCTAGTTTCTCATTTTACATAGAGAGAGGTTTCTTGTCATGAGCACCCTGGCTAGAATAACACTTTCAAAATTTCTTAATTATTATTATATTGTAAAGTGTCAAATGGCAATATTTTTGGCAGGCAGTAATGCAACTATCTTTCTAATTAGGTTTTATAACTTTATAAACATAGAGTTCAATTATCTAAGAACTAGAACTGAAAGAGCATACTCTTTTTTTTACTCAGTTTTTTTGGTGTAAAACTGCCTGTTGACAGTCTTACGTAGTGTAGTTTTAGTGGGGTTTCTTTGGTTGTTGGTTTTTGAGGTTTTTTTTTTTGGTTGTTTGATATTTCAGCTTCAGAGTAGAGATACAGAAGAAGCTCTTCAAAGAACTTCTAATTCATGGTGTATTTCTAAATACAAGTGCACAGTTTCATTTTTGAGCCAGTGTGGATGTTTATGGAATAGATGGGGGGTCTACTTCTTTGAGCTAATTTCATGCATATTTATTTTGATGCAGCAATATTTCATTCAGGTGGTTGGTGTTCTGTGTTTTACTGATCAAAACAGACTGACCACATCAAATTAGTACAGAGTTGAGGAGAAAACAGTGCAGTAAGGAGAAATTAAAAAGACTATCTATACTTCGAGTAGTCACTGTGTGTGCATGTGGGCACTGCATGCTTGTCTGACTAGACGTCTTTCATATAGAACTTGTAATTTCTTACAACCCCTTTTTGATGTTTTTTTAATGTGCTGTATTACAAATACAGTATTGCTCAGGCTCTCTGAAAGCTGTCCCAAATTTGTGCCAACTGTGTCTTCTCTTCAAGTGGTCTTATCTGTCTCTGAGTTATATAGCCTTTCAAGTGTGCTTGATAAATGAAAGTCTGAAATAATGTTTGTACTGCAACTTAAAAATATACACACGGTAAAGCTAATTCAGGGGTAAGGAGTTGAACCTGCACATTGGTTTTCCGACAACCACAGACGCAAAGATGATTGAATTCAGTCTTAAATTTTATAGAACTAAATTTTATGGTGAGCACAATCACACTCTGTGGTGATTGTTTTCAGTGCTGCTTTATTAAGTTATGTAATGGCAAGAGTTCAAACTGCAGAGATTGTTGAAATGGTAGATTTAGAGACTATGTTAGAATGCTTGTCAGTAACAAGTATATGGGTTTTCAAAGCGCAGAGATTTTTACCTAGATATTGCTGCAGCTTGTGATTTCTATTTAAATAGTTTGAAGGTTTTAGACTTAATACCCTGCTTTTAAAAATGTTTTAAAATCTTGTTTTATTCCCCAAAGATTTGTTTTCTGCTGTTGCGATTAGATGATGACAGCTAGCTGGCTTTTAAAATTGATCAGGAAGTATTTTGGCAGTCATTCAGTGTTGTAATAGCACTTTAATGGATATGAGCTATTCACCCAGATCAGACTCAATGTCAAAACAGGCGAAAATACAGCTGTCACTCTGGACAAGAAGTTGCATATATGCAAGCAGCTGCTAATAATACTGGAAGGGAAGCCTTATAATCATGCTTTAAAGGTGCACATATATATATGCATACATACTGCTTCTACATGTGTAGACATCTCATAATAAATATGCCAGAGACCTTAGTTTCTGGCCATGGGTGTGCTTAGAAAAAAAGAGAAAAATAATATACTCTGACCTTTGAGGAAGCTGTGATAAGTTCATTATGTGCTGGTAGGCTCTCCTGTTTTTTTGAAGTAAGAACCTCTGAATGACGTGTTCCTAGGACTGTGGTGTAAATTTTCTGTTTTAGCAAAATGATGACAGTTGTCGGTCCTTATTTAATGCTTGTGTGTTTTGATATTGATTTCAGTGGGACTTTGACCATGCATAGAAAACAAGAATAGTGCTATAGAAATGCAGTGGCTTTTAAAGGCAATTTTCTGTTAGAAATTTGATGTCCATACCTTAATGCTCATACGTATGTTACAATCTCACTTGTTGGCAGTACTTTTCTCTCCTTTGTGTGTGTCCTAAGGTTTGAACTGGTTGCATATGTAGTTTAAGACGCTTTGATGTTAGAGAGGTAATTGGATAATCTTTGTGGGGACAAAAGCATTCATGCTTTCCTATTGAGAAAAGCATATAAAGTTATATATAGAGCTGATGTTTGATGTAAATGGAAACTGATTTCTAGGCATGATATGTATTTTATTTGTAATTTTATGGTGGAGATAAGTAAATGTAGAGTACAGAAATGCTTTGTTGTTTGACTAAATAATACTCAAGGAAGTTAAGAAACAGCAAGACTGAGAGTGTCTTATACCCCCTTTTAAAATACAGTAGCACATATATTGTCTAATACAGGCTATTGCAGAAGCTAATTGGATAGCGTGCAGCTAATGAGAGTGATTTTGCTCGGTTTTTCTACTTTTTCTTGTCTTAGTGCATCTGGTGGCTTAATTTAATCTTTTAAAGTGGTTTTTTTTTTTTTCCCCATAGAGTTTTAAGTTGATGAATTTCCCAATGTTAGAAATATGAGAGAATTGGGATATGCAAATTTACAAGAAATGCAGGATGTCCTCAGAGTATATTAAATTTGTTCACATAGGTCCCTAAGCTAAAGGGACAAATTCAGATGTTACAGGAAAGTATTTTGAGAAGGCCATAAAATATTAAGTCACTTATATTGTGCTTGTATATAAATGTAGAGATTCTGTAATGAAGTTCGTGAGTTAAAAATAATAATATATATGCACACAGTTCTGTTGATGAGCTTTTTCTTTGTCAGACACAATGAGCCTACAAACACAAAACCATTCTGCAGGTGTGAGGAGGATAAAATTGGTCAGAAACTTGAGGATTAACTCTCCTTTTGTATGGCTTAGAGGCATAGGAGGGACTCTGAACAGGCCAGTAAAGCAATCCATGATAAAATGAGAAGACTCTGCCTTGGCTGAGATATCCAAGACGGGGCTCTCCTTGGGGATAGCAAGTAGAAGAATGTGTGTCAGCTTGGACTGTTAAAGCACTGAGAGAAGGAGGAGTAGGATAGTCCATACGCTATTCTTGCTGGGTAAAATGCTTTTGGTTTTTCTGTCATTTCATATCTGCAGTGAAAATCAAACATTAGGTAGTATTATATGTCGTGTGCATATCGGGAGTATGTGCTTAATAGACTCATTTGTGTTCCTCTTTAGATGTGTGGGTCTGTATTAGATTTGAAGTTCTGCCCATATAAGTGGAATAAGGTCATGTTCTATATAAGCAAATCTGTATTGTGTATTGCTTGCTATATAACTGAAAGCTGGATATCTGTTGTATCATTTTGTAACCTTCTCCAGGAAAAAGGAGTTATTTGTGAGCTCATGTATTCCTCCTGGATGGCTGGGTTTTCCAAAAATGTTGACTTTAAGTCTTTACAAAGTACAGTTCAGGAATTGTATTGTATTTAAAATAGAAGTCTCTTGACTCTGAAATTAAGAGTATAGTATTTACTCACAGGTGCTCTGGGATTCCTTACTGTTCAGTTTTTGTTTTGAAGTCAAACTGAATCAGGAGAAAAATTCTCATTAAAACACTAACCAGAAAGAATGTTTCCCTGCCTGCAAATTGCTTTTCTTTTCCCCTCCACAATCATGTCTCCCCCTCCAAAACTGAAAATTTACTTTTTTGAAAAATAATGTGTGATGTTCATCTCTGTAGTGCACCTTTTCTGCTGCCTTGCTATTCTGTGCAAGATTTACAGTGCCTATATCTGCTTAGCACATTGAGAAGAAAATACACACCTCTGAGCTCCTTTGACTTAGTGGCTTTTGGAGCTGGTTCCCACCATGGTAACCACATATGGCTGTGGAATTGGGATCATGGCAGACTTGCAGCACAGACATCTAATGACTTGCTGTGCCTGGTATAAATTGCTCAAACAGCATCCTTCCAGGTTTTCCTCTCAAGGGAGAAAATACTTTAAAGAATGACCTTCGTCTGCCCCAGCACGTCAACCTGGAAAGTTTCTATTTGCTATTGAATTCTTGACAAGTAGTAGGCAGTACTTAAACCTACTTAGGACATAAAATGTGAAAGACATGCTGCTTTTTTCTTTTAAACAGCATTGTTTTCCTTAATATTACATAAAAAGTACATAGCTTGCCTTTTTCTTTGCTTTTTTTTTCCCCCTTCCGCTGAGGGATCAAAAAAACCATTTTGTTTTTAAATGTCTTCTAAAACTAGAAGACCTAAAATAACGATGTTCAAAACCGTTTTTCTCAACCTTCTCATCCTTGAGTTACACATTATTAAAGTGTTCATTCCCTCGGAATTGGAAGGACTAATAGTACCCTCTATAAATAAATGACAATACTAAAAATATTCATTATCATTCAGTCCTTTTTCTGAAACATCAAGTCCATGAGTGTTTTGCTCTAACAGAATACCAGTTGATTTTCAGTCGTCCTTAATCAAGCAGATAGCAATTGCACCATTGTGGTCAGTTGTTCTGATATTGGTTCTGAACCAAGTCTTGCTATTGTACTTGGTGGAAATCTTGGAAGTTTATTCATTGTTGGTTTTTTTAGTGCAAATAAATTATTGTTAAGATACAGGGGACAAAATGTTATCAGAGACCAGAAAGAACCCGTATTGGTTGTTTTGCCTTTTTAAACTGAGAAAGATAATGTGAAATTATGGTTAATTACATGTAGTCCTTAGTAATCCTCCACAGAAAGTGCAAACACTGTCAGGCTGCAGAGTTCTTTTCAGGACTTGAGTTTCTCACATGTGACTCTGAAGTGGGGGGGTGTTTTGCGTGGGGGTTTCTGTGGGTTTTTTTGTGGGTTTTAATATGTTCAGTTCAGTGCTGACTTTTCAACAATCTTCTTATGGTATCCTTGTTTTAAAAAACAAAGCACCACACAAAACACAAGCAAAAATGGTGTGGATTAATATACAGCGTTGTAAAGGATGCTTCTAGCACATTTACTTCTTGGCTAGGGATTAAGTCAACTGTGCAGAAGCTCACTGTGTTTTAGGTCAATCTGTGAAAATGTCTAGTGTAGAACTGAAAGTTTCTGTTCACACCATTTACTCCAAATATTGTATTTTGGATGAGATGGTTGCTGAAGTGGCTGAATGTTTTGGTAAAAGCATCTAACAAGTAGAAGATGCAATTTAATGCTTTGCATTTGATTGAGTATCATTTTTTCAGGTTGTTGTTTCCATATGGAAAGTAAACAGGGGTGCGGTTTACTTGGAACACACCCACCTGCCAGGCTCACTTTGCTTAAAACCATGTATATTGTATCTGTAAACGCTTCAGGTTTTTTTTTTGTCGTGGAGTTTGTTTGGGTTTTTTTTGCATTACTTTTTTTTTCATTATCCAGAGAGGGGTTAGTATTAATTAACACACATGCAATATGACCATTTATCATGTTCATTGCGAGTGTCTAGGGCTGATCTTTTTACACTTGGTAAATATTAAAAAAAATTATATATATGAGAGGTTAGAAAGACTCTTGAAGTTTAATTTATCTATTTACCACTGTTATTCCCTGAGGCCTGTATTTTATGCACATACCTTCCCAGAGTATTCTCTACTGCTAATTGAACTTAACCCAAGCCCCTTTGCTTTTCTCTCTTCTCGCTCCCATCCCTCACGCTCTTGAAGAGGAAAAAGAAAATACCCAGATTTCAAATTTCTTTGAATTTTTTGTGAACTTTTTTTTTGACATCACAGGTCACCTCAATTAATGCTGTAATGGAGGACTTTGTGGGAATGATAGAATATTGTGCCAGTATTGAAAAATCCAGGATCTAGAAATTTGGAAAAATGCATCAGCTTCCCCAGCCCACAGCCACAATAACCCTTCCAGCTTATGGTACAATTGCTGCTCCTGCCGTGTGTTTCCCCAGCCACGGAGCCATGGGTGTAGCTGGTACAGCTGTTGGTGCTGTGTTGTGAGGAACCCCCAGTGCAGTGCTATGTCACCTGACATTCTTTCCTGCACAAAGCATATCAGCAGCAATGCATGGCACAAACCTTTCAGTGGCATGTGCAAGCCTTGGGCATAACCTGAGCTGTAATGAAAGCAAGTCCCACAGCTGCGCACTTTTCCCTGTGTGTCAGCTGATGTGTCTCAGATAAGCAAAACTGCCGTGTTAGCTTTCAGAGGGAATGTGAGGGCATATAAAACAGGGGGGACTTATGCCACTGAGAGCACTGAATTTCAGATTAGTCTTGGAGTCGAAATTTTGCCTGGCAGTCCCTGTGGACTATGTTGAATTACAGTGTTTTGGGTAACTACTTGGAATTTATGGTCTGTTCCATATGGGTGGTTTGCAGGCTGTTTTCAAACTGCTTGTTAGAATAGCTTAGTCTATAGTGGTCTTAAAGATTTCTTCTGTAGCTAAGATCCTTGTCCATTAAAAACAGCAATTGTCTGTCCAACTGTAAATGGAAAAATTTTGACTATTTTGGCTGCTGATACTATCTGGAAGTCCAGTAACAGATGTGAGATAAAGAGGTCTTAATGCTAGCGTTGTCCATTGTTAATGGGGAGAGGTAGTTCTGAATATTAGCACCATGAGGCAAGAGAGATGTCTGTCCTCTTGGCCTTTGCTCATGAAACTGTGTCTGCCGCTACTCTACAGTTCATGGTCTTTAGGAAACAATCCTAAGCACCACAATGCTTTTGGAAGTTCCTGAGAGGAGCCATCACAGGCAGTTTTACTACATTCCACATATCAGAGGAAGAAGAATCTCATGATGCCTGGTATCAGCAGGAGTCTGTAGATCAAATAGCATTAGTGGGTTTTGACTTTGTCCGTAGCCAGCAGGTGCTAATCCACTGAAGCCTCACTCAAGCCTATGGAACATTTCTATACATTTCCACAGTACAGCATCATCAAAGTTGACAAATGATTTTGAAGTGGTAACAGTTATGGAATTTTGAAGTGCAAGTTAATGATATTTCCTTGTGGGTCATGGAGTACCTGATTGCTGCCCTCACTTCAGTTAGTCAACAATTTCCACTAAATTTTTTTCTCTTTTCATGCAGAGCAGTCTCAGCTGTTTTGTGGCAGGCCAGTACTACACACACACAGACATAGAGACACACACACACACACACATACTCTCTGCACGGCCACCTTTTGCCCTCCTCAGTCTTAGTGAGGGGCCCGTCTGGCCAGCTCCAGCATGTAGCAGAGAGGAGCATCTGGCCCTTTGTGATTGGAAACTTGCTGGGTAACTGATTCCTTATGCAGAATTAAGGATGCTGAAATAGACCCTGATGACAGCAAAGCTTTCATGAGAGGGTTCAAGAAGTTGACATTGATGCCTTAGAACAGTTGAAAAGAAATAATGACGTGGAAGTGAACTAATATAAATAATTTAATAGGAAATCTCTGTGCAGTCTCAAATATAGTCCTTTTTGTTCTGAAATATGTCAGTGTCTGGCTGTTTTGCTGGTGTTATGGAGCCAATATAAAGATCTAGAAAAGTTGTAAAATATCGTCACAAGCAGAATAGCAGAGTCAGCATTTAAAAAGAGGAGCAGTTTTTCAGAGAACAAATTATGCAAAGTAAGATCAGGGAAGGGAGGGAGCACTTTATCCGTTAAAATCTTAGCATTTGACCATTACCCTGTAAGTGAACTTAACAGTTTAGAAGTTGACAATTTTACAGCATGCTGGACAAAAGTACTGGAAATTAAGTTTCTCAGTGTTGGAAAAAAATTGAACAGGGCTAGCCTGTTATCCAAGTAACTCAAGAAATATCCCTCTGATTACAGTTAATGTTTTCCTCATTAGAGCTGATGTTTTTAATTTTTATTTCTTTATTTACTAAAAAAAAGTTGGAGCAGAACCTGGCCATTATTACTAGGCAATGAAATATGAATAATCAACACTCTTCTATAAAACAGTTAGATATAGTTGCTAATATCCTTTGCTAAAGTAGTCAGGGTCATTTGAAATATCAATTTACATTATCATATAAAATAAAATGAAAATAAAACACAATTATCCACCTCCTTTTGGTATGTTTATTATACTGATGCATTTAAAATATTTTGTCAGGCGTTGTATTCTCTTTGCAGTGAGCGTGCCTTTGTATGTGTGTAGCTAGGAGGTTTGTGTGAACAGACTTTGTCCTTTCATTTTTGAAGCCTTTTGGCTTATGTGGCTTAACGATGTTTTAATAAACGATTAGAATATCATATAAAGTTGTCTTTAGCAGCATGAATATTGGAACAAAATACTGTTTCTTTAGTAGACTTAATCTGTAACAGTTTTCTGGGTTTGAGACAACATTTGTATATACTAATCTGTGAGGCAGTAGACCTAATCTTATATAGGTTTTGGTGACAGGTTTTCTTTGGGGTTGTGTTTTGGTTTTGTTTATTTTGGTTTTTTTCCCCAGGAGTCCTCTCCTGCTATCTGATTGCAGTCTAATTTCCATTGTATTCAGTCTGCTATAGAAATACTTAATGTCAGGAAGGAGATATTTACTGGAATACACAAGTCCAGAATTCATCATGATTCAGTGTGAAATCCGCTCACCCTTTGCTCCCCACCCCCTCTTGAATTGGAATGAAATGTGCCTTAAACTGAAGTGAAATACATCACATGCAGCAACAGTGGGCCCTCTCTTCGCCTCTATTCCTGGTGTGAAATCGATACACTATCTTTCCTCCTGACCTGTTCTGTGACCTCCATTGCAGCTTTCATGCTGAACAGCAATTGCTTTGAACAGTCTGGGTCTGCCACAGCTCACAAATGATTCTCAGCTTCTGTCTAAAACTGGTGCTGATAACAAAGGCTTGATTTTAAATAATGCAGTTGTAGTCATCTTCTAATTATGAATTACATGAAAGTGCATGGTCTTCTATTATTAAACACCTTCAATAGCATGTGCAGTGTGTTTGCAGCCAGAATAAGTCCTCACTGAGAAGACACAGGAGTTTGGTGCCTAAATGTATCTGATAAAGTTTGTTGTTATGGAAGAGGAGAAATATGGCAAATACTTAAGTATTTTTAAGTGGCCACGCATTTTCCTTTGACTTTATCACTGACTAATATAGTGCTTTTTCTTTACTAATATTTGAATTTTCAAAGGGAAAAACATATTAGCCAATGCCTATATTTACAGTAAGGAGACTGTTCTTGAATGCAGTTGCAAAACTAAACAAAACCCAATCCTTTGCTTAAAAATAAAAAAAAAAAAATCAAAACAGAAGGAAAATGCACTCCCATTCCTGATTGCTCACTAATAGTGATTCATGAAATATCAGGATTTTTAAGATTTATTTATTTATTTTGGAGTGTGATTACTGAAAGCAAAGATGAATTGAAGATATAATGGGCATTTATGCTTGCACCAAGAAGTCTATTGTGCTATCAGTTAGATTACTTTAATAGCCTTTACTGGCATTGAAATCAAGAAACTGCATGAACTGCTGGATAAGCATTCATTTTTCCAAAATTTTGTGGTAGGAAATAGGATACCTATGGATTTCTATTATAAAATGAATGTTTCTTAAAGGAGCATTCCTCTGCCATTCTTCTCCTCCCCCCAAAGATGTGACTGTAGTAATTTTGTGTTCGTGATTGAAGTAAAAAAACTTGCAACATACTATGGTTTGCAAAGTAATGCTAAACCCTCTAATGATAAATGGACTGTCTGGAACTCATTTATGAAACTGTTTACAATGAAATTAATAAAAGAGAATATTGCTCTCCTGTATATGTATTAACAATACTTAACCATATAAATAATCTAATCCTTTTATTGCTCCTTCATGCATTCATTCCAGCTGTTGCCAGCTTAGATTTCTTATATTGTCAGAGTCTGGGGAAATAGAGGTGTATAATAATGGATTCTCTATAGTAGAAAGAACCATAAGGGTGGTATAAAACTCACCACATTTCCCAAACATAACCACATCATTGTAATGTAGAGGCTCAAGACATACTTATTGACGCAGTATCACTGTCCAGTGGCAATATTAAAAAAAACCCCAAACCATCCAAACCGAAAACCACCAAAACCAATCAAATAAAAGAGAAACCGAAAAAAAGCTGCTTTAAGAATTCTCTTAAAACATGCCAAAATGGCCTCATAAGAATCAGGTGAGTGGAAATCAAAAATAAAATAAACAGGTGGTGCTGCTGAGAAGCTTTTTTATTCTTTTTCCCTTCTAAGCAAATTGAAACACTTTTTAAAAAATAAAAAAAGCCTTGTACTGCCTTCTTCTGAGGCTTTCAGTGCCACCAGCTGTTTTCTCCCCATTAATACATTTAGATTGCCTTATGTTTTCACTCCTTGTTCATGAAGAGGTGTATCCTAAGAAAGATGCCCTTCAGGATAGGTTCAAGTCAGCAATAGGCAGTGAGGAGTTCATATATTTGAGTACTCATTCCTGAGACCTTTTTTTAAACATGAGCATCATCCTTTTTGTCTGCTGTGTGACATCTGTGGTTTCCTGTACAATTTTAGGCTTATTTTCATTAATTTTAGACTGATCTGTTTTTGTTTTGAAAAGTGATTTAAAACTTGTGTTGTCCTCTAAATGTGAACGAAGTGACATGATGCAATACATACAGCTCAACCCAATATTGAAGAATAGGTGTGTGTGCAGTAGTGTAGTTTCAAGGAGTAATACCCCTGTTCTTTTATGTGCAAACAAACACAAGCTGATATGGTTGCTTACAGTGTTGCATAAAAATAACATTTATATACTCATGATGAAAATTGCACTTGTAAGACAAGAGGAAGAAATTTTGTTACCTATGAGTCAATTCCTGTTCAGATGTGTGTATGTGAATGGTGTGTACGCACATTTCTGCACATGTAGTGCTACGGGCATCAGTTCAACATCTGCAAAAGCTTAGTCTCCAAGTAAGCAAAGGGAAAATAAGCAGTTTGTATTTCCTTGTTGCTGCTGTTGTTTCCTAATAAAAACAGTTTTGGTTGAATCCAGTAATTTCTGCAAGAGTGTATTTTGTGAGGAATAGCTTGTACAGTGGTTCAAGAACTGTTTTTGTCACTCAGAAGTTCACGATCAATACCGGGGTCCCCTGATCATAGGAAATTAATTGGCTTTAATGATGAAAGACTTATAAGACTGTATAGTGCTCACAACCTTTTTGAAGCCACACATTATGACAAAAATAAAGTGGAAAGTATTTATCACTTTTCCTTCAACGGAATACTCCCTAACAGCATTTTCAAAACATTTTATTAAAGCTGAATTCCCTTAGCCAGAGGTTTGTTTTGTTTTTTAATTATTATTGTGAGTATGAGCAAGTAATACAGGGTTTGTTCCCTCCAATGAATTGCTGTGCAACAAGACTTGATGCTAATTCTACCTTTCCCAAAATCTGATATCAAGCAATTTATCTTCTAAATAATACTCCTGAGTACTAAACCTGAAATGTTTTGGCTCCAGCCCAAGTCAAACTTCAGGAAGCTTATTCTCAGGAGCATATTCCCTATCTCTGTAAATTTAATTGTTATAATGAATAGAATACACGTGTCAAGATATTACTTATGAGTTTTACTTGTTTACTTTTTGTTCCTGAAACAAAAACATCAAAATGACAGCAGGAAGATCATATAAAGGTTTTAGAGACAAATTATTAATTTCTTCTTTTTTAAAAAAGGAGAAAAAGTTCTGAGAGAGAAACCTGCCCAACTGGACTATCCCCTCATCTGAGGGGCTTGAAAACCTTTAGTACTGATGTACAGCTGGAAATAGATTTGCCCCTGTGTTCTGCAGAGCTATGCATAAGCACTTTATGCGTCGTACTGTCCTAGGAGTTCCTGTCAGCAGAAATGGATGAGTATTAACTACATGAATCCACCAGCAAAAATACTGTATATACTGGGGCACTGAGGATATGGACTTTAAACCTGTGGAAGGTGGTCTATTGCCTCAGCAGTTTGGTTTTTTCTCCTCATTCATATGTCAGGGAATGAAAGCTATAGCCCTATTCAGACCATTTAGATTGTGGACTGAAGATTGCATTTAGCTCTGTAGGTCTAGTTCTGCTACTGATTCTACTTTGTCAAAACAATGGCAAAAGGAGTGTTTAAATATTTTTTTAAAAAATACTTCTCAGTAACAATATGAATAAAACTAACCAAGTAGCATTTTGCAATAAAAATCCCACAATGTATTGGAATGAAAAAAAAATTACTAAAAGCTTAAGTGTATTGAAGAAACAAGAATGACTTCAATTCTTAAAAACAGTTCTTTTCTAATCTATTAGACAATTATTATAAAATATTAATCAGGATAAGGAAAAAGTGGTGTGATATTTTCTGACTGTTAAAAGTTTCTGAATATGTCCCCCATTATATTTTTGTGCGGAAAATTTAATACAGTTATGAGTGTTTTAAAAAGACAGTGAGATAGGCAAGAAGCTCCCTTCTGCTTAGGTTTGTAGAGATTAGAAGAAACTGTGAGGAACTTCTGAGGCACCTCACTGAGCTAACAGGCAGCATAATGACAAATGATTAATTGCTGACAGATGAAACGTAGTGCACATTGGAAAAAACCAATTTGAACTACTCATACACATTGCTGGGTTCTAAATTAACTATAACCTAGAGGAAATATGCCTGGATGTCACTGAGGACAGCTCAGTGAAAATCTTTGCTTTAGTGTGCAACACTAAACATAAAAGCAAACAAAATGTTAAGCAATGTTGAGGGATGGGGCAGAAAATTGTATTGAAAATGCATCTAATGATACTGTAGTGTGAGCATTATAACAAATATATTGTGGTAGATAGATCAGTGGTACAACACTTGAATAATGTGCTCAGTTCTGATCACTGAGAGAGCAAGAATAAAGTCAGTCTGAAGTAACAAAAATTACTTGTGTTTAACGGAAAGAGGCTGGGTAAGTATCAAGAGAAATAAAATGAGAAATGCATGACAAAAAATAGTGATATGCACTGAATCCTCCTATTTAGTGTGCCAACAATAGGAAATGCAAGTGGCTATGAAGTAAAACTAAAAGTTTACAATTCAAGAATACAAAAACTGTCTCAACCTTCCTCCCTACACTGTATGATTATTTCCTGAATTTTGATGCACTCTACGTTCTTTATATCAAAAATACAGAAAGATTCAGAAAGGATTTGACATGTGATGAAGTATTGAGAACATTCACCATTTCAGCAGGGGATGGACCAAGGGTTGGAAATTCAACACCTCACTTCATTTCTGTCTGCTGCTGACCTGCTCTTTGACCTTGAGCTTCACCTTATAGTCTTTCTCAACTGCAGATGTTTGTAGTTGCAAAGGATCCAGGACAAGACTTACAAAACTCTTTGACTGCTTCACCTGAAAGTAGTTGCTAAGCTTACTTTTTAATCGATATGAAGTCAGGTTCCTATGTAAGAATTACTCTCTGATTTTAGTATCTTGTCCCTAGACAGAGGTCCGTGATGATCTCTATGTAAAGAGTATTAAATTTCAGAAAATTTTAAAAAAGTGATAGAATTAAGTATGTTAAAGTACATGTGAGCCAACTAGTATCTGAATGGACTTCTGAAACAATTTTAATCTTCGGGCAGATATTTTTTCAAAACTGTTCATACTTTATGTGGGGCAGAACATCAGACCCAAGTAGCATAATCAATATGAATAATTGCTGTAGTCTGTGCTTCTTTATAATATTAGTGTGTTGGAGGGGAAAAAAAGTAAACGACAGACTGTGAATATACAGCTTAGTTTATCTAATAGTCCAATGCCCCAGAAATGCTTTAAGTCCTTCTAAATGGATGATACCACTGTCAATTTTAGTATAAGCCTCTCCGTTGACTTTATGTTGGAAAAAGCCTTTACGATCATCAAGTGCAACTGCTGTCCTAGCACTGCCAAGTTCACCACTAACCCATGTCACTAAGTGCCACATTTACATATCGTTTAAATGCCTCTATGCTGATGACTCCACCACTCCCCTGGACAGCCTCTTTCAGTACTTGGATCACCTTCTTGGTGAAGAAATCTTTCCTAATTTTCAACCTTCCCTACTCCAAGTTGAGGCAGTTTCCTCTTGTGCTATTGCTTGTTGATAGAGAGAAGATGTAGATCCCCACTTTGCTTCAACCTCCTTTCAGATAGATTTAGAGAGTGATAAGGTCTCCCCTGAGGTTTTTCTCCAGCCTAAACGCCTCCAGCTCCCTCAGCCAGTCCTCATCAGATTTGTGCTCCAGACCCTTCACCAGCTCTGTTGCCCTTCTCTGGACATGCTCCAGCACCTCAATGTCTTTCTTGCAGTGAGACCCAGACTGGACACAGCACTCAAGGTGTGGCCTCACCAATGTCCAGTACAGGGGGAAAATCACTTCTGTAGCTCTGCTGACCACACTATTTCTGATACAGGCCCAGCTGCTATTGGCCTTCTTGGCCACCTGGGCATGCAGTGATTCATATTCAGTTGCTGTCACCCAGCACCCCCAGGTCCTTTTCTGCTGATCAGCTTTCCAGCCACTCTTCCCCTAGCCTGGGATGGTTGGGACCCAAGTGTAGGACCTGACTCTTCACCTTGTTGAAACTCCTTCATTTGGCTTTGGTTCATTGATCCAGCCTGTCTGGATCTGTCTGAAAAGCCTTCCTGTCTGCCAGCAGCTTGATATGCCTGCCTTAATTGCTGTCATCTGCAATCTGATTAAAGGGATTAAACAGGACTGGGCCTAATACTGAGCCTTGGGGAACACCACTTGTGGCTGGTCACCAGCTGGATTTAACTCCATTCACCTCCACTCCATGGCTCTGGCCATCCAGCCAAAGTTTTACCCAGCAAAGAGAACACCCATCTAAGCCGTGAGCAGCCAGTTTCTCCAGGGGAATGCTGTGGGAAATGGTGTCAAAGGTTTTACTGGAGTCCAGGTAGACTGCATTCACAGCCCTGTCCACTAAGTGGGGTCACTCTAGCTTAGAAGGAGGTTAGTTTAGTGAAGCAGGACATGCCTTTCACAAACCCATGCTGGCTGGGCCTGACCCCCTGGTTGTCTTTTATGTGCCATGTGTTGGCACTCAAGATGATCTGTTCTATGGTAGACTTTCCCTGACAGTGAGGTCAGGTTGATGGGCCAATAATTATCTGGATCCTCCTTCCAGCCCTTCTTGTAGGTGGGCATCACTTTTGCCAACCTCCAGTCACTTGGGACACACTCCTCCCTCTGCTGTTAGCCAAGACTGCTGGTAAATGCCGGAAATTGTCTCAGTGAACACTTCCACCACATCCCTCAGTACCCTGAGTTGGATCCCATCTGCCCCCATAGACTTGTGTATGTCTAAATGGTCTGTCAGGTCACTGACTATTTCCCCATGGATTACAGGGGCTTTATTCTGCTCTTGGCCCCTGTCTTCCAGCTCAAAAATCTGGGTACCCAGAGAGCAACTGGTCTTACTAAAAAAGACTGAAGTAAAGAAGTCATTAAGTATCTCTGTCACCTCTCCTTCCTTGCTTATCCCTTCTGAAGAGTGTACAGCCATCCATTGCAGCACTCTGGTTATGTGAATCATCCCACCATGTTTCCATGATGGCAACTCTCAGAAAACTGATGGCAGTTTTCCTGCACGGTGGTTTTCAGCTCCTCCTGTCTGTTGCTTGTGCTGTGTGTACTGGAGTAGAGGCACTTCGGTTGGGCTATCGATCTCAACACCTTCTTGGGGAGGAGAAGCCTTAATTTCTATATCACCATTCTCATGCACTTCATTGGTTTCTAACACATCAATAACCCTTGTGTCTTTGCGGCTGCACAGATCTCCATTCCCTGCCTTCAGTGAAACTGCTGACCAGAGGACCTTGTCATCACATCCCTCAAACATCAGTGTACTGGCTCCTCTCTTATCTCTTGTGAGCCTAGTTCTATCTCTTTTTACTTTCAAATCTAGCATAAAGCTCATTCAGTGAACCCTGTTGAGTCCTGGGCAAAGATCCTTTTTCCCCTTTGAGACAGGTGTACCCTTTATTCCCAGCAGGTCAGCTGTTTGTAGACCAACCCTTGATCAAAAAAATCCTCAAGTTCTGCTAGTAACACCAGGCTTGTAGCCAGGCATTGATTGGCTGGCTCTTGTTTTTTAACCTCATCATTCCCTACAATTGTAAGGATAGAGAAGAGAAGAGTAGGATAGTGGAGAAGCCAAACCTGAATTTTGTGGTGAGTTGAGACTCCTACTTGCAAGTCATCCAAAGCCTTATTAATTTCCTGTTCAGGTATCCTACTGCACAGTGCAGTAAGGACTGGGGATATCCGTAGAGGACTCTGGTTTAGGCAGCAGGTGAGCACACACGTGGACCATAAGGGACACTTATTTCTAGAAGCAAATGTTTATACTGATGGTATTCTATCATACATTTCAGATGTGCCTCTGAGCTATTGTCTCTGAGCTACAGTGATGTTCCTTGAATCTTGACCTGATTGTATTTTTAGGGAATATTGTGACACTTCTGTATTGTCTTTGGAATCTGATGGAGTAGAAAACACGTTGAAGTTTTTTTTCTCCTGACTAGTGTACAGACTAGGGGTAGAGATGATTGGTGATTCTAGTGATGGCCTGATTGCTTGAGCCCTTTCGTTTCTTCAGGGGGTGGCAGAGATATCAAAAATGTCATATGGAAGGCCCAAGTAGATTATCCTCCTTTTTTCTCTCAGTATTGATCAAATCAACAGAATAATTGTCTACACACCTCTCTGGGTTGCAATCATTCAGTCTTCTGTCCCATCATAGGAAGAAATCTCATACTGTATCCGAGGTTTTAGCTTTTAAATA
>VZRV01008877.1:109831-194265 GCA_013398115.1 Falcunculus frontatus
TTTGCAAGGATTGCTTATGCATTTTTGAATGACTCTTAATACAATCTGCTCTCACCGTCTCACTTTGTTTCATCCAATGAATCCTGATTTTTTTTCTTTAATAGTGCTGTTGTTTTAGCAGGAGGAGTTAACATGTCCCTCGTTTTAGGAGTCTGTGGTGATCTTTGAAGCAGCAGCAGATGTGTGTTTGAGTAGAGGCATTGAGAGACTTGTTCTCCAGTGTCTTTACTGAAGCTATGTAAAAACAGGCATCTCTTCTAGTCCTGTATCACAAAGCAAAAAACAAACAAAACAAAAAATGGCAGAAGGAGTTAAATTTGGACATTTCATCAGCCAGTGTGATGGTGGACTGAAGATTTTGAAGCTTGAATTTTCTTTGATGTAGGCATTTCTGTGTGACGCAAAGTGAAGGGTTTGTGTCTCTCAGGCACACTCAACGTAGAGGAAACTCTCCCAGATCCCTTATACCAGCTGATGTGTTTCCCTGCAGATAGCACTTGTGTTTCAAATCCCATTTTAACATACTTAAATTTCCTCGTATGGTGTTTATGGTACTTAGACATCTAACTTAAAGGCCCCAAGTATCACAATAAATAAGTCTCTCTGGTAGTATCTTAATTAGTGAATGCAGGAATATCCCGGAATTCAGAGGTGTTTGGTCCTGCCTTCATCATAGACCTGTCTCCTTTCTTCTGCCTCTGGGGTCACATGGGGTGAAAACAGTGCTGAGGCTTGTTTAGACCAGGTTTCTACTTTAAATGAGCAAGGGACTAGGGCTGTAAAGACATGAAATTGTTTGCACTTGACACACTGCAGGCGCAGTCTTATTGAGGAAGGTCCTCAGTTTCCACAGTAGATAACTTTCCATTTGCTTGTAGAGCTTGTAGCTGGAGAAGGATACTAATTTTTTTCTCTGACCTGCAGTCTCAAATTACTGTTGAAACAATTTTAAAAACCAAGATTAGCTCAGAGCTATGTAGATGTTAATACTATAAAAATAACGATAACATAAAATAATTCTCTACTCACTAGAATATTTATTTTTAAAAAATCACAGCCTAAAATTCTGCATTTGAAAAATCTGTAAAATTTCTCAAATACTTTATCCCTACTCCAGTGAAATACTATTAAATTACAAGGGGAGAAGGTATTAATTTGTGGAAGATACAAAAGCGTCTAAAATGTGTTTTTATTCCAGAGAAGAGGGAGGAAAAAAAAGAAAGAAAATTGGCGGGTACTGTTTTGTGTGCAATTCCCAAGTATATTTTAAAAACAACATTGAATTTTTATAGCCAAATTATATTTTCTGCTAACACGGAGCTGGGGAGGGATGAATAAGAGAATGATTGACAAATCTTTTAGGGCCTGATTTTACAAGATGCTGCGCACCTCCTGATTGCTGCCAATCACTTTCATTTTCTTTCAGTCGATCCGAGAACATATGGCATTATTCAGATGGTGCTGAGCACCTTCAATCACAGTCCTCATAATACCACAACATCCTCATTCTGTGCGAATGTGAGAATTGCTGTTGACATTTTAAATTGGAGGGTTATTTGGTCTTTGTCTGGACAAACTCCCAGCTGACATAAATGAATGTTCTGCCTGAGGAAGGATTGAAACAGTAAACAATAAATAATCAATTTTATAAGCACTACTGTATATATACAAACTATATGAAGTATCAATTTGATTTATAAAATTCCATACCTCTTCCACTTTTATTTGATGGGGGAAAAAAGCACCATTCTTGTGGAGAATTGAAGTTTAGTTTACTCTCAGTGCAAATTTTGAAAAGTGGAAACTCTGGGTGTTATGTGCACAAGGCAGTTGATTTAAAGAGATCAGAAAGGCATTTAATTTAAAAATAAAATTTAAAAAAATCAATTTCAACATACTGATTTGTCCTGCATTACAGTTACCTGTAGAGATCCTCTAGTCATGTCTATCTGTTTTTGATGCCTCTACAGAATAACTGTCCAGCATCCTCTGCCCAACCAATCAGAATGTAGGAAAATCTACCGATATGACGGAATCTACTGTGAATCTACCTACCAGAAGTATGTTGAAATCTGTGTGAGTCTTGCCTCTAGCTCGTGCATTTAGTGCTCGTGCTCTCCTGCTATTCAGAAATTACACGTGTGTTGAAATCGTACACTTGTGTGCAAAACCTCTACAGCAGGGACAGAAGTATGTTGTTTAATTCTTTGGGATTGTGATCTAAAAGCTAAAAAGCAAATAAAAAACCCTAAGAATTTACTAAATCTCTTAGGTATGCTTCTGTACAGTGCAATAAACAAGAGTGCACACGCTAGAAAATCTAGGCAAAATGTATTGCACAGGTGCTTCACATCTTAGGGATTTGAAAGGTGTGTTATGTATAAATTAGCTGTCACTTTTTTTCAGTCATGTAATGGAATGATGAGTTGTAATTTGCATAATCCTTTAAGAAGTCAAATTATACTGTCATGTAGCAGACTTAACATGCTAGCTAGGATTTCATAGCTTTGCAGCTAATTAGTATGTACCTTACAGGACAGTTAAATTGAAGTTGAGTCCTCTTTCTTTGCAGTCATTTGCCTTTGTCCGTTGCCCTAACAGAGACCGCTTTTGTGCGTAACTCAAGATCATTAATGGTGCTTCTGACAAAAAAGCTATTGCTTTGGGCAGGCAAATGCAAAGTGCTTGACTTCCGTTAGTTCTGCAAGCACTGAAATTTCTATTTTACTGCAACAAGGTTTTAATTATCTATTTCGACATAGAATTTGAAAGTATGTATTTGACAGGTGTGTTGCAGTTGATTTTGTATTAATATTTTTCAAATGCACTATGAATTCTCTGTTATCTCACTGGATTTTGAAACTGCATTCTGTCACTTAGTGTTTGCTTTCCATGCTCCAGCTATATTCCCGTTTTATGTACCAGTGTTACCATTATCATCCTCTGCATAACATTTCATTTTCCAATAACCCCTTAATTTCTAAAATTTAGTTGTACTTTGCATTAAAGCAAAATGTTTCTTTGGTAAGGACAGTCATACTCATTTCAGTTTTTTAGACCATATTCTCTCATTCCCTCTTTTGATTCTATAACCTGCTGCTTGTTTCCTGAATCTTTTCTCTTAGTAATAGGTACAACCACATCAGTAAAAGCTGTTACTTCGATGTAAATGAAGACTATCGTTTTGGTTTACAGAAGTGAGAGGAAAAGAGAAATCTAGATTTATCAAAATAATTACAGCATCAGTGTAACTTGGTGAGCCAAAATGAAAATCTGACCTCTTGCTTGGCTTTTTTTTTGTGAATGGCTACAGATATGGTGTATGATTTGGTGTGAGATATGATTTATTCCTGATTTACATAGACATAAATACTTCCTGGACTTTTTGAATTTTTTGTGGCTTTTCCCTTCTATCTCTCTTAATATTGGCAGTGTCCAGGGTAACTGAAGCAGTCTACATCTAGTATGATTTAAAATGTCACCACAGAACTTAATTTCAGTGTTTTTACATCTCTTGTAAGTTCAGTAAGCATAAAAATATATTCATTTATTTAGACGTATGAAACAGATTTGTTGTGCACTATTTATATCAGTTTTTAGAACAACTTCAAGATTCTGAAACTTTGTGGAAATAAGAAAACTTGGCACAGTTTGTCATGAGTGTTAAATACGGCGATGGCTTCAGTCTGAATGCCGCAGTATAGTTGATTATCTTGATTTCATTTTCTTTTTTAATTAGATATAATTTACAACCAGGATAGTTAAAACCAGCTAACTGTGCTGCCCACAAAATGAAATAGTTGATGTTCCTTTGCAATTGCAAATAGACATTGGCAAAATAGCTGTTCTGGAAAAAAAACAAAAAAAAACCAAAAAAAAGCAAACAAAAAAACCCAAAAACCAAACCCACAAAAACCAAAACAACAACAACAACAAAACCCAAAACAACAAACCACAAAAAATCCCCCCAGTAAAAATCGAAAAATCAGACTTGCTGTGAAACAATGTTGATTTTGATGTTTTGTCATTCCTGAAATGTGAATGATGAAGTATTATAGCCCAGTTCACCTTGCTTGTAAAAAACATAGATTATTTTGGGAAGCCAACATCTAGATCTTTCTGGAGAAGATATAAAGTCCTTTTTGATTAGTGAAATTTTCTCTTGGTATTTCTTCCACACCGCTTAATGTCTCTGGGGCATTCTTTCTGTCTTCTTCCCAATGGTTGTTTTTGGTACTTTTTCCGCAGTAATTTATTTCCAAAAATATAATAAGTTACTGAAAACTGCTCAGTAATCAAGACCAAAAAAAAAAAAAAAAAATCAAGCTATTTTCGTAGCACTTTTAAAGCTTTTACTCTAGTGTTTCAAGACATATGAACATTTGGTACTAGATGTTCATGTGCATCTCATATGCTCAGTCTCTCCCCTGATTAGGTTGGGAAAGGAAGAATGGATCTAAAAATGCCACTGGCTGTCAACAGAAATGGCTGTGTGACTCCTTTTTCATGCAGGATAATTTTTGGGCTGGGCACAAAGCAGCAAATTGCTTATTGTGAAAGCTAAGGGAATTTTAAGGGCTGGCCAGACAGCGTAGGACAGGACAGATAATCATGGATTTTGGAGCTTGACTTTTTTCCCTCTACCTCATTTTAAAATTAGAAGAAGTATTATGCAGAGAGCCTACTCTGGATTTATGCTTGAGCATGTACCTGCTAAAGGTATTTTGTGTAAAGCTACTTAGCAGTTGAAATCGAGATATTCTGATCCTTTCTGTAAAATTTTTAAAGGCTCATACCACGACCTTCTATGCCAAAAATACTTTTCAGAAAACATTTGGAGAAGTGACATTTTCAAGCAAATTTTAGTACTAATAAATACTGGAAATAACAGTTTGTAAAAGTTCTTTAAAGTATGGATTAATAAATACATTCTAGTGCTATTAAAAAAAAATTGCAAAAAGTTTTTTGCAGCACAAGTTCCTGAGGAACTGGACTAATGGTTACATTAGCTAACATGTATAAAATGGGCAAAATAGGAAATATTCTTATACAGATTTCTTTAGACTCTTCGTGATAGTCTTGCAACGGAGTCTCACAGCTGCTCCTGGATCCCTCACTTGGAATGGAGTGGAACAGAGTTTCAAAAGTTGGTGGCAAAAGACAACAGATTCCTCCCCTCCTGCATTGTCCTCCACCTTGGTTACCATGGGCCTAAGGGATTTTTCTAGGTCACTAAACATGTAAATATGCTCTTTAAAAAGATCTAAAGTAAGCTTCAAAATCATTACAAATAATTTCTGTGTTCAGTAGTGGTAGGGACTTGTCTCAAGCTATGGAGGTAAAACGGGAGGCCTGTCATTTACTGGCCTGGAATACAGCTATCCATCAAATCCTGAATATTTCCCCTTTTCCAGTTCCCCCAGCTGTAGCAAGGTATGTCCAGGCTCTTTTTTTTGTGATGTCAAACAAACTTGACAACAAAAAGAGATATTTCTTGTTCAATTCTAACTACTTCACTATAACCAAACTGCCAAGGCTTTTCCCTCTGCCCAGATTGAAAAATCTTTCTTCTGCTTGCTCAGACACCCCTGGTTTGCACTCTTCCTCACCTTCATGGATTGTCTAACAGTGAAAAAAGCATGGATAGATGATCTCCAAAGACAGCTGAAGAGGAGCAGAGCTACTTGCCCATGCTCTTGTTTTATTTGTTGCTAAATTACAAAGAATACTGGCATGTCAAAAAAGAGGGATTTTGCTTGTCTGCTGGGAATCAGTACAAGCAGAGGATATCTCAGGATTTTTTTCTTCTTAGCCTGGAAGTCACTTCTCAAAATGACCCTTCAGGGTATCACCTGGGTGGCTGTTGTGTGTTATCTCCCAAGCAATGTGGAAGAATCATCTCTTCTTTACTTTCTTTCCTGTCCATATTAAGGAGACTTAAAGGTCATGTCTCTCTTCAGGTATATAGAGAACAGGGAAGAATTCTACAGTAAGCTATTTCTTCTGAAATCAAGAGCATGGAATAAATATGTAAGCAAAACGCCTAGTTCATTTAAATGCCACAAATACAGCTCTGGTCTTATTAGCTATTTTCATTTCTCAGCAAGTTAGTGAAATGAACATAGACTGAAATCACTGAGCCTTCTAAGGAGAGCAATCTGTCCTGAAAGGGGTAGCTTGGTTACATACACATTTTCATTTTGACCCTGTAAATGCTCAAAACATCCAAAGTTGATAGACAGAAATGAAGTCCTGTCAGACTCCATGTTGGATCAAACCCATAAATATTTGTACAAATGAGAAAAGGGGGTGCAAGACTAAACTATTCCATTCAGCCTCTAAAGGCTTAAATTCCATCTTATATATTTATCAGATCGATATAACAAAGTCCGGATTGGTTTGCATACATGAGAAACCTAATGGCCATACTAGTCAACACAAATGAGAATATAAACCTTTTAACTGGCCAAATATCTATCCTGGGGTTTCTAGTGAGAGAATTCAAACAGATGCAGAGCGTGGGAAGATGGGTAGTTGAAGTGGTCTGCAGTGCCCATCACCACCTTAATGTGGACGAAACTGCAAAAAACCTGCAGAAGAGGAGCTAGTGGTTCCAGTGGAGAGCTGTGGCTCTGTCAAAGTGGATTAGAATCCCCAACTGGCCCCTTGGCAGCTGGGCCTGCTGGTTCAGGTCAGTATAGTCATTCAAACAGCATAGAAAGGTTGATGATGGCTGAGCAGTTGCTGTTTTTCTCCATCTTGTTTCTTAGTTGTGGTGTTGCCCATAAATTGCCTTAGAAAGACATAAGACTTTTCAGAATTTTTGTTTGTATATTCTTACTCATCTGATGCTATATAGCTAAAGAAAAGATACACTGGTCTTAAACAATTATTTTAGCTCCAGGGAAAACATGTAACATATAAGACAAGGATTATCATTCAGGCTAATGCTGCAGGGTGCATAGTATTTTTTTCCAACAATGGCTTCAGGATCCAATGTTTAAGGGTTAACTTAAGAGAGAACAACTGAAGAAGCTGCTATTTAGTTTGCTCTGCTCTAGTAAAACAGGAAGGAGAGGCCAATCTCCTTGCACAGTGGATTTCATGTTGTGTCAATGTTCTGTCCCTTAACAGCTTGATTTTACTTCTTACAATGTGAATTTAATAGATGTATTTGAAGAAGATTCTAGGTATCTCCTCTTCATAAATTTGATCTTTCAGAAAATATTGAAAGCTTATAACCCAATTCATTCTCTATCACCAAATGCCAGAGAAGCCACTGCTAAACTCATGTGTGACAGGCTTTTAACATAAGTCAACTGATCCTTACAGCCTCAGTGTGAGGCTGCCTGGAAAAACTTTATCCCTGTTACCTGCCTATGTTTGCTCTTGCCTTAGTGTAACATTGAACATATCTGTGGATTCTCTGTGCTGAGGTGTTCTGGAGGCCTTTTGCAGGAAGGAAAAAGGAGCCATTAACCAAATTTAAAACATATTCAAAAGTGAGCCAATGTCTCCCTTAACATATAAGACATGAGTGGGCTTTCTCTGGGTTAGAAATGAGATTAGCTGTGACACTTTCAAATGATTAATGATCACTGGCTACTATTAAGTTGAACATCTAATCCTTGGCTGATTGGAGCATTTGAGAGAACAGCACTCAGAAATTATAGTTTTCTAGTAACAGAAATTTTGTCATATTTTGATTATGATGCAGTTAGATGTTGCACTGGCTTTAAAGTTTTACTTTGAGATTAAAGGCATGAAGCCTGAATAGAGAGTAGGTGTGATGCATACTTGTTACCTGAAAATTTTCTTTCACTGAAAAGTAAAGGACCATATTTAGATTTACAAAGTGCTGTTCAGTCTATAGTTCAATACAAATTTTGAAGATTCATTTAAGCTTTGCAGTATCAAATTTTAATACATATTCCGAGTTAAATTCTGACATGAATTTGGTATTGATTCATTGATGAATTAGGCAATTACCTTTGTTAAACTGTCCAGGTCTTCAGGTCCCGTAACCACAACTTTTCAATAGGATATTAGTCACAGTTTGCTAATTCCCTATTGAGACAGGGTTTTTGGTATTGTACTGAAATTGCTTTTGCATTTCTTTCTCGCTTCAGATACGGAGGGGTCTTTTTTTGTATTATTTGTTTCATAGAGTTTTCTGAAGGTTTTTTTACGGTGTGGTTTTATAGTGTTTTGTTGGGTTTTTTTTCACAAGTCATATTACTGGTGTCAGAAATGGGAAGATCTATTCAAATTATCTGTGACTGAGCTATTCTGCGTATTCTGCAAGGTTTCACTTTTCCCATGCTCTTTCAGTAACTTGCTGCTTTGCACAAATACGGAAGCATTAATACCAAGTATATCCAAAATATGACTTGGGAAGGGATTGAGCAGTTCCTTTGGCTTACTAACAGCTTAAATGATCATTCCACAACCTGGGAAAGGGGAAATAATTATCCCACAAATATAAGGAGCTAGCTAAATACCTGCTGTAACGCTCACATAAGTGGCAGGAGTTGTGGTAACAAAGCTGTCCTGGAGCCTTTTAAGTATGCTTTTGAATGATAGAGTTCCAACTCTTTGTCTTCATCTGCTTTAAAATAACAATATAAGATACTGACACAGTCTTGCAACTTCTAGTTCTTTTTAGAGGGCAAATGCTGATTATAAAAACTTCAGACGAAAGAAAATCCTGCTTCTTTTTAGATGAACAGTGCTTACTATTAGTTAAAGTATTGTTACCTTATTTTCTGTCTCAGTTTTTCTGATTTTATGTAGCAGAAGCATGCAAAATCCAGCATTAAGAAGCTGAAAAATTCTTCTTTAATATTCATGATACTCCTCATTTCCTCCCACCCCTCCATTTAAATATCTGTAGACAGTAAACCAGTGATCATTTATCCTCCTCCTTGACGCTGGTTTCTCATTTCTAGCAGGGCAAGTTTTCCAGAATTTGAATGCTTCTTGTAGCTGATTAAAGCTTCCTAGTTTGAATACTACTATAGCCCATTAGTTGTTCCTGTGGGAATGCTCAGGGATCACAGATATAAACTAGAACCACGTTGTTACATGCTGTTTGAAACAGAAAGATTCTCTGTCTCAACCTCAGTAGTGATTTATGTAATCCTTTCCTATTGTTACTCTGTGTTTACTTCCTTGTACATCAAAGAATCTTTTTCACCATTCTAGCCAGGGTATTGCTCTGTAGGCTAATATTAATTTGGTTATCCACCATCATCCATATGCCTCTTTCTAGCTTATTATATTGTCTTTGTTTGGAATGTGTGCACTTAGTTATGAGATAGACAGCTTTGTGCTCAGCTGTGTTAAAACACATCTCATTCAGGTGAGCCCAGGCTGCCATGCAATCTGTGGAACTGACAACTCCCCGGTATTTACCATTTTATTATCTTTTGTGTCATCTGCAAATTTTACTGGGAAGGATTTCATGTTTTCTTTCATATCACTGATTTATTTTCCTGCACAGGTACTCCGTAGGGAATAAAAGGCTCATGGAGTTCTTTCCCTGCACAGAGTACTTGGGGTAGATCTAATCCATATATCAGAGCTGCTGGTCATAATGTCTGGGAGCAGATTAGGGCTGCCGGCACTGATGAGTTGCAACCAGGCAGGGGCAGTGAGTCATGAGCACACTCTTTACTTGCAGCAGTACGAGATGGCTGCAGCCTTCTTTCAAGTAATGTGAGGCTTGTTTCGCATAGTGATGTTGTTGAAATACAGAGACAATTCTCCTTTGAAAATTTGTGCATTTGTAGTGACGGCTGCTAGTGAATTCCTTTTTTTTTTTGAGAGCTGTTTCTGGAAACAGAGCTAGATTATGTGCAAATGGTTAGCAAATTTAGTGACTGTGTTTATCTAAAAAGAAGAGCAAATAGGTGGTATTTGGAAACCCTAAAATCTTTCATATTAGTTTTCTTCCTTAATGAATTATTTTAAATTTCTTTTCAAATTAGTGCTTTTGTTTAGAACTACATGTGTTTTTCAGATGACTAGAGTATTAAATGATGAAGTCAGCAAGCACAAGGCTTTATTGAAAAAAAGTTCAGAGTTTACTAAGAATAAACCTTTTGGTTAACATTGTTCCTCATTTTTCCTTCACCTCCCACCATGGAGGAAACCTCAAAATTATGTTCTAAATATTGTTTTTCTTTATTTGGCTACTTAGAAGCCCTGAAAAATGCGGTATCTTGCCTAATTTTAAGGTTTAAGTTGTGTTATTTAGCAGCCAATGAATTCTTCTACCTAGCCATAGGGTTTTATGATGCAAAAGGGACACAGCTCTTGTTTCACATCCAGATACAGCCATATTGCTAAACTGTGAACTTGTTTATAAAGAAACTGTTATCATAAACATGGTAAAATCCCATTATGATAGTGATACCTACAGTCAGTTTAAAGTATTTATACTGATTTGCTTTCCCTTTGAGACAAAGAGTGCTCCAGTTAAACCGCAAAATATTTAGAGAGGTCTGCATCGTCTCAAACTGGTATACAGAAGACAAGACTTGCATTGCATTTTGTAAAATTTTCTTTTTGTTGTTGTACAGCTATTTGTCAGGTGTTTGTGGTCTTAAAAGTTCCATGTTCGTATTCACACATGTACATATATGCACATACTTGGAACACACATTTCTGAAAAAAAAAGAAAATTCAATAATTTTAAGGAAAGACAGTGAGGCATAAAGCATACTTCTACCTGAGTGCAATAGGAAGTTGACAATTTTTAATTGTTTTAGGCATGAAGTGATTCTGTGTTATTGTTCCAAAAAACCTAACAAAAAAACCCCCAAACCAACCCTTAAACAACAAATAGCAAAAAACCCACTGTATCATATGAACTACAAATTATATTATTAAGATTTGCCCTTAATTTCTGATAAATAGGGAATAAATTTTTAATGGATACCAAACAAAAAATTTAATCAACAAGAAGGAAAGTCTGTCTCACTTCAAAGTTTCTGCTCATTGAGCAACAGGAGACCCATAAAAGGAGATACCTTTGCCTCTTATAGTTGCATTGAACTTTGTCTTACGGTTTCATAAGTGGCGTTGGGTCTGTGCCATCTTTGAGATTGCAGACTGTGATGCAGAGTAGTTTAAGATGCTGTATCATGTACCATTTAATCAGGCTGCACTACTTAGAGTATGTGTTGTGTACTGGGAATAATTTGTGTGTAGTCTTTCCAGCTGCATCTATATAAAAGGTGAAATTCCCCTACCTCCGCACAAAAGTCAGCTAAATGGACTGTGGGGAATGGAGCAGCAGTTGAATGAATTAATTTCATGTAGCTGTCCGTAGCTAGCTGTGACACTGCAGTGTGTTTCCTCCACAGCTGACTCACAGCCAGGATCTGTACACATCTTTGTGCAGGCTGCTGAATTTCTATGCATTGATCAATTGTCTCCTTGCCTAGAAGTGTCCTGTATAGTTTTCCACCTTTTTGCTAAATTCCAATGACTCATTTACATGCGTGGGGCAGTAGTCCTGTAAGCCTTGTGACTGCGCTGGACTTCATTAATTATGGTTATTACCTTTGCTACCTCTAACGTCGTTGCAGTGTCAGGAGAGGGAATGCTAGCACTGTCTCCTTCTGCAGATCCTTTCATGTAAGCCACTGTACATCCTGCTTCACAGGGCTGTAATAGAGGGGCTGTTGTGCAGCTCCCCTTTCCCCTGTAGAAAATCTGCCATTTCTGGGAGTACTCTCTGCTGACGATTCTCAGTGATGAACATATAGATGATTCAGGCACAGGGAGGCAGTGCAAAGGTTTTCAAGCTGTAAAAGATTTTGTGTAACCCGTCACACTGCAGGGTGCAATGAGTTTGGCAGCCCCTGGTAGTCCTGGGGCTCTCTGGAAGCATCAAGGGGTTGCAGACACTCTCTGCACTGGGCTGTACGCTAGGCAGCCTGTCACCTGTGTAATCAGTGACCAGTACTGATCAATGGATTGGTTGTAACTTGCTTTGGTATAGCATGCACCATTGCTTTGTCTAGCAGTATTTTCTTTGCCTCAGGAATGCTGCTGTGCTCTGCATTTTGAGCTAGATGTTATACTAAGAAGGGTGTGTGCTAACTTGGCAGATTGGATTGAATGGGTTTTGTTATTCAGTAGGTACAGAGGGAAATACTGAGCTAAGATTAAGAGCAGAATACAAGCCAAGTCTATAGTATATTTTGATATAGCTTGATCAATTTGAGCTATCTAAGTGATCCCACTTGGACAAAGATCCATCAGCAGAAACCTCTAGCATATGCCATTTTACTTGCAAAACTGTTCTTTTACTGATATTGCTTGTTTTGCTAGTAAGTGATGACTTTCCTGTATGAGTCTAAAGCTGATCTTTGCTGATATAGCTGATTACATGCTTAGTGCTTTGCCACGGTGGTGTTCCAAGATTGCTCTATTGGCAAAATGCTCCTAATGCCGACCTCATCTGACTTTAGTAATTCACTATTCTTGATTTCAGAGCTCAACAAAATAAGACTCCTATTGTAGAGTTTGAAGGGATATTAGTTGCTTCTTGACTCTGTAGTGAATAATCATTGGGATAAAGAGACTCAAGAGCTGTACTGCATTTAAAAATCAATCCTATTTTTCATAATATAATTAAATTTTTTGTCATTTCAGATATTCTTGTTGTAGGCTTGCATTAAGGGTGAGAATCCTAATCGTCTGAGTTGCTTGACATATTTGATATATTTATTTCAGTTTTGGTCTCCATAGAATCCTGCTGGTGGTGTGATTTGCCTGATTGTGACAGTGCTAAATCCCACATGGTTGATCGCCTTTGCCTTGAAATCAAATGATGTAAACAAAAACTTTCCAAAAGTATTCTGATCTTCTTCACCCCCTCAAAAATCTCTCAACCAGTATTGAAGTGAAAAGCCTGGCAATCATAATCTAGTCAGGCATAAAGCCTTGCTGTGTGCTTTGGGCAACACCTATATCTTATGAGTAAGGGAGCATTTTATGGTTATCACAGCAGGAGGCCTTCTTGCTTCCAGGGGCAGCAGCTTTTAGAGCTGCTGCATTGCTGCTTGATTACTGGTGATGGTTGTGTTACATGCTGGACCCAGCGTGACTGAGACAGTTCTGATTCATATCACTCTGGGGAGCATCAGGCATGTACCCAGACCATGCATCAGTATCAGTGGTGACTGTGGCATTGCAATTGCTGGAAAAGGCATGGAATCAGATAATCATCCATAAAGGAGTACTACTGAATGGCTATGAAGTTCACAGCTGGTAGGTTTGTATCTTATGGGATTGTGGTACTGTGTAACAGGCAAAAGCTCTTAAGTTTACTAAACAGGTTAAGGCAATTGCATTAGACAGGGATTTTTCCATTGTTGATGTTGGCTTATTTTTACCTCACCTCCTCACTAAGTGCACTTGCAAGTTATCAACAGATTTTTTGTGTGATGTCAAAAGAAGAACTAATCAACCGTTCCAGGTCTAGGTTGTATTTTGAAGGTCAAACTGAAATCTAATTATTGACATCGTCACTAAATGGAATGAAATATGTTCCAAAATGTAGAAAATTACATTAACTTTTCTGAATTTTCTACACTCCAAATTTTTCAGTTTCTCTTGCTTAGATATTTTGATGCATTCCTACAGCAATGCCTATTTCACAAGAATAAAACTAGTTGAAGCAATGAACTAGTCATCCTTCCCTCTAGTTTACACCAGATACAATCTATTTTAGGTTGAAACCAAGGAATAGATTGTCTGCCTTAGCTTGAGGGAGGCTCTGACCTTAGAATCTAAAAATTCACAAGAAGAGGGAACAAATATCATGTTGTACAGATGTTTAGATAATTTTTATACGGGAATTGGCTGACTCTTCAATGCATTGGCTTTTATTAGAATAAGTCCCCTTTTCCTCAGGAACATTTTAAGGAGGTGGTGACCTCCTCTGAGCTTCCAGGCTTGTAGAGCCTCCTGAGCTGAGTGCTTTTCAAAGGATAGTTAGCACTGGCCATACAGATCCTGCAAATACCTGTACAGGGACTTGCTGGTAGAGCAGCCATATGTTCATGGTCGCAAGTGGGAGTTTTGTTGTTTTCTTTTACTTGCTACTGGAGAACACCACAGTCCTGATGCGTGTGGTCTCACTCCTGGATGCCTATGAGCACTCCATCCATGTACGGCTAAGATGTATGCCATAAGCTGGGGTGTAGCAGAAAATGCTGTTCAGTGTCAGGCTCTGCAGAGGGGAAGTAGGGCTTCATAAGGGCTCCTCTGCTCTACATGTTCCAAGTGTACTTGCTATAAAGGTAAGACTTACCTCTTTACAGATACATATTTTATAAGATATTGGTGATTTGGTGAAATATATTAAAATTCATTTTGGTGTGTAGCTTCTTCTAGATTAATATTTGTATATTGTTTTAACTTTTCCCATGTTCTTATCTAAGACTAATTTGTAAATCTTAAATAACTAAGTGCTCATTGATGGTTATCGTATGCCTCCTGTTTGTACCCACATGACAACATTTATGACTTTGTATTTTGACTCGCTTTGATGACTTTGATGCGTAGGTATTTTTGATTGACAAACAACTAAATTCAGTTTGGATGGCCAAATCCAAAGTATGCAAATATCAGCCCTTCATTGCTATGTTTAAGCAAAATTTTATATCTACATTAGAATGAAAAACATAGTTTGAGTTGATACAGGTGTTGCATATTGCATGAAAGTAGCAAGATGACATTAAGAACAGAAAGTTTTTTGGTTTTTTTAGACCAAATGCAGTAGTAACTATAAACCAGAATTAACTATTTCCTTTCCTGCCCTTCATGCTTGTGTTTTGATACTGAAATTCTCCCCACCACTAACCTATATTACTAAATATTCATTGCAATCCCCACAGCTTCCTCTACCACTGCTTGTACTCACTGTTTCTTCACCTCCAGCCTCAGAAAGATGGCTAAATTCTTTGTTGTGTCAGGGACACCAGCACTCAGCAGAGCTTTAGGGAGTGCTTGGATGGGTAGATCAGTGCCTGGTAGTGGTTTTAATGTACCCATCACTTCCAACAGTGTTTCCCCTGGCTTGAAGCTTGTGTTTGGGAAACCACAGTATGCATTCCAGACAACACCGCAAACAGCCTTGCCAGGTGAAAACAGGTAAATATAATGAAACAGGAAGGTAATTGAGGAACTGTACAACATAATTTGATTATGGTCTCAGAAGCAAGGGGCTCAAAAAATACCAGTTAAAACAGAAATACTGGTGTTACAATGTTTGTTGTATGGTAGTGAACAATCCTCTCAACAAACATGAAAATTTAGGTCAGAGCTATAATTTGCCACACTGGTGAAAAAATATTGCAGTAGAATGAACTATCATGCTATTGCTTACAGATCTTTTTTGGCAAGTGGTTTTTCAATGGCGTATCTGAAAGCAGATTTAGAATGTGTCATACATATACAAATCAAGGGGGTATTTTTCATCTGACTAGAATGAGGATAAAAAACCAGCATGATTTTCACAATTTCCTCAAAACATGTTCTACTGTGTGATACCAATTTTTATAAGCGTGCAATATGTGTTTTTTGTCTGAGCCTTTTTTTAACCCCTTTCACCATATACCCACCATCTTTCAAGAACTGTTACGAAAAGGTCTGAATACCTTAAATAATCTTCTTTTTTCTTTTCTTCTGTCATTTAAAGTCTTCTATGTCCTTAAACCCCAACAATCTGCTTTCTCTCTCACTAATATGTCTTGAAAACGAAAAGCACTGTCACACTTATACTTTTTAGTTCCTACCGGAATAATTGGGTGACTTTTCCAGAAACTCCTTTTTCAAATTGACAGAGGAAGATTGGTTTTAATATAAATTCAATAAGATCTACCTTCCTTGAGATGAATAGGTCTTTATTAGATAGTTAAAGGTAATAGCAGCTACTATTTCAGTTGCCATAAGACTGGCCTCTTATTTGCCTTGTGTCTTGCATAGTCACTAATTCGTGGGTGCATAAAATCCTATCTAGTTGGAACAGTAGCATTTTACCTATTCTGCCAGCTCGCTCTTTCTGCAGCTATTTGTCATAATACAGTTTAAATAGGGCTATATAAAATATCTATAGCATGTTAATCACAGAATATTTGTGATGGAAGGCAGTTCACTGTTTGCAATTTAGAAATTCAGTGTAAATAACTAGGTATTTAGGATGAGCACCCTCTGGACGTAGATGGATCACCATTTGAGTCTGTAGCTTGCACTGCATAGCTAATTCTGTCTGCAGACATGTGTGAGTTTGGTTGTCACGCTGGTGCGCATGTGTATATTTATTCAGGGACACACAAACACGTAAGACAGAAAAGTCAAATCATTCCCATTTGATTCAGAACATGCCTATAGGAAGAGAGCTCAGAAGAGTAGAAACAAGGGCATCTGTGAACTCCGAGTCTTTAAAACTGTAGAGCCAGAGACACTGGCCTGGACTTGGGCGGGAAGAATGGGTAACACGCTTACTGAGACAAATGAAACTTGTGCAAGGAGCAGGGTCCCTGCTTAGCTGAAAGTCAGCTGAAGCAGAAGAAGTGTGGCTGAAAAGAATAGCACAGGCAGTGGCTGACTTGTGGTGGTGAGGGGACAGAGGCAGGTGTGGACAGTCCTGCGGTCCTCAAAAGGTACTGCTTGAAGCTCAAGAAATTCTCATGGGTAACGGGAAAACTTAAGAACTGTATTGTCCGCAGCCTTGTGTGCTAGGAAGGTAAAGGGTACTTTGGAACACACGGAAAAATCTCTATCTCTTTTGCTTCAACTTCTGTGTGTACTGGAAAGGATGAGGTCAAAATTACTGGGGTTCGTGCTCTTTGCTTCTGCTCCTGACAGCTGGAGAACAAGGCTGGCATTGTCTTACAGGAATAGAATAGTCTCTTGTGGAGGGGGAACCAGGAAGGTCCCTGCCTAGTCATTGTGCCAGCAAAATCACGAAAGACAATAATACTGTTTTCTGAGACTAGAGGAGGTTTAAAAGCTTGTGGATGTAGTGAAACCCAAACACAGTGCCTAGATGAGTGGAAAGGAGTGTTCCATGGCTGCTACCATGTTATGGATCAGATGAAAGGTACTTTGCATGCCAGCTTACTGTTAAGATTTTACAGATGGGTCAAATACTCTGAAGATATGCTGACTGCAGTTGTAACATTTCTGGAAAACAAAACAAGGCGTCTGAGTTCCATATCCATCTAGAAATCACTTATGGAGAGATTTAGCTGCTCAATGCAAGTAGCTAATTGCATTCTCAGTTGCAGAGTCAATCAGGACACAGCAGAGGAGCACTTGGTTAAAACGCTTCAGTGCCTTTTCCATAATAACAAGTGAAACTCTGTTTTGTGACTTCTCTGGGTTTTTTAGATTTTTGCTGCAGGCTTTTCTGGAGTTCTTTTGTGTGAAGAAGGGCTTCCTCATGTAGTGCAGTTTCTTTCTTCTCTGGACAGAAAAATGTAGGTATTTTAACTGCAAAAATATTCAAATCTGACCCAAGACTACCAGTTGTTGTTATTAGTCACTTTTAAACGCTATGCTTACCTATGTTTACTGATGAATGGTTGTGGCTCTTTTTGATTCAATATACCAGCATTTTGGTAAAACGTTATTGTCTGGCTAGTGGTTAAAATCAGTTAATGATCTAAAACCAGAAGATTTGACTGATTTAAAATTTGGAATATCAGAAACACAAAGGCAGGGAAATCAGCTTTTTGTGACTTCAGAATTTGGATCCTAGATATATACTCCAGTATCCTGGAAAATGTATAGAGTTGTCAGATCTAGACAATGGGTTTACTACTTCTTCATTCAAACATTTTAGGAAAGGATGATGGAACCTTTTTCTGGTTTTTATTTATGTTGTCTATCTCGATTTTCATTTTAATATTCTGCCTATTATTGTATCATTAGTGTTTTTTCATTCTTTTGTCTCAGAAACATGTCCTGAGCATGCTTTTATCTGTCCATATTATGTCAGAGGCCTCCGGCCAGCCATACCTGCTGATGGTAGATGTAGCTCTCCAGGTCATAGGTTGCCAGGAGTGTCTGATGCCTCTTCTGGAGGCTGGGGCCGACAAACAGTTCTTTTGCAGAAGATGTGCTGTGGGTGAGGAGCTTTGTCGCCAGCTGAAGGAGCTGCAGGAAGAAGTGAGCACATAGTACTAGAGTGAGCGGGTGAGAGACACCAGTTCTTTTCAGAGAATTTTTGCAGGGTAATTAGTCACAGGACTGTTAGCCAAGGGACTGTTAAAGGTGAAGGCTAGAAGCATGTCACCGCAAGTACCGGGAAGAAGGTTTCTCCTCCTCAGAACCGGACAAATAGGACTGGTAGCTTCTACAGCAGGTGTGAGGCTCCGGAACGAAAAGGCCAGACAACTGATGAGGTGGGCAAAGGTGTTTTTGGGATAGGGGGCCTCCTAAGACAACACCACCCGTCCCCAGCAACAAGATTTCCTCTGTTAGCAGGAAAGGAAGGGTAGCTGTCATAGGAGACTCATTTCTAAGGGGAATGGAGGATCCAATATGCAGACCAGACCCGACTCACAGGGAAGTATGCTGTCTCCCAGTGGCTCTGATAAGGGATATTCCTGGAAAACTCTCCAGTCTAGTAGGGCCCCCTGAATACTATCCTTTATTGGTTGTTCCAACTGGCAGTGACAAAATAACTAAGAGAAGTCTGAGTGCAATCAAAAGAGACTTCCAGGTCCTGGGACAATTGGTAGAGGCAACAGGAGCGCAGGTAGTGATTTCACTGATTCTTCCAGTAACACTGCGTGATATTGATAAGGAATAGACAGATCCATCGGGTCAATGCATGGCTCTCAGGCTGGTATCAGCAGAAAAATTTTGGGTTTGTTGACCATGGGAGAATCTATTCAACACCTGGTCTACTGACACCTGACAGGATGCACGTATTCCAGAAGGAAAAAGGAGTTCTAGCACAGGAGCTAGTGGGCCTCATTTTAAACTAGCTTGGAAGAGGGAAAGGGACAAAACCAGGCTCTCCAGTGATGAAGGATGGGATGGTGTGCCAAAACTGGAGGAAATGAGCACTAATGGGATCCCTCAATCTGCTTCACCGGGTGTTGGCTACAAAGTACCACACCTGAAATATTTCTACACTAATGCCCACAGCATGAGGAGCAAACACAAGAGGAGCTTGACGCCTTGGTCTAGTCCCAGAGATTTGACATCATTGGCATAAGTGAAACCTGGTGAGATGAGTGCTGTGACTGGAGTGCCCTGCCAGATGGTTACAGGCTTTTCAGGAGGGATAGGCAGGGCAGAAAAGGTGGAGGGGTGGCACTGTATACAATGGAAGGGGTAGAATGTATGGAGCTCACACTTGGCAATGGCACAGCTGAAAGCCTCTGGATAAGAATCAAAATTAATAATAAATAATGCAGATATAATCATGGGAGTCTACTACAGACCTCCCAGGCAGGACAATGATGCCGGCCAATTATTCTTTGAGGAACTAAGGGGCACTTCCAAGTCAACTGCCCTTGTGCTTGTGGGGACTTCAAATTCCTAGAAACTAACTGAGAGCATCATGCAGCTGGTAAAACCTGGGCCAGAAGATTCCTAAAAACCTGGATGACAACTTCATGGGACAGGTCCTAAAGGAGCTGACTCAGAAGGAGTCCCATCCTCCAAGGATGCCCTCCTTGATCTGCTGCTTGTCAGCAGAGTGGATCTCGTGAGTGAAGTGGCAATTGGTGGCTGTCTTGGCCACAGTGACCACAAAGCAACAGAGTTTAAAGTCTCTGTTGACACACGGAGAAGTGCCAGGAAAACTTCAGCTCTGGACATGAGGAGAGCAGACTTCAGGCTGCTGAGAGAATTAGTGAACAAGTGTCCTGTGGAAAATGTTCTTGCAGATGCTGGAGTCCATCAGTGCTGGTCACTTTTTAAACATCACCGCCTAAGGGCACAGGAGCAGGCAATTCTCAAACAACAGAAGTCAAGCAGGTGAGGCAGGAGGACAACTTGGCTGAACAAGAATCTTCTCTTAGAAATAAGGAAAAAAAAGAAAGGTGTATGCCTGGTGGAAGCAAAGGTTGGGTGACATGGGAAGAACACAGAGATACTGCTTCCCGCCGTAGGGAGAAAATTCTTACAGACAAAGCTCATCTGGAGTTGAAGCCAGAACTGTGGGGGACAATAAAAAGAGATTTTCAAATATGTTAATGGCAAAAGGCAGTGTAGAAATAACATCAGTCCATTCCAGGATGAGGATGGTCACCTCACAAACAGGGACAGGGTCGTGGCAGAGCTCTTTAATGCATTCTTTGCCTCCGTCTTCAACAAGGATGGTGGACTAAGGGGGTCTCAGTGCCCTGAGCTGGAGGACCATGACTGCGAGAATGATCAACTCCCAGCTGACCCTGAAACTGTGCAGGATCTGCTGCTCCAGCTGGATCCCTAAAAATCTGTGGGGCCTGATGGGATTCATCTGAGAATCCTCAAAGAGCTGGCTGCTGTCATCACAAAACCTCTCTCGATAATTTTTGAGTGGTCTTGGGAATCTGGAGTGGTCCCAGCTGACTGGAATCTGGTGAATGTTGTCCTGATTTTGAAGGGCAAGAATGAGGACCCTGTAAACAACAGGCCTGTCAATCTCACTTCAGTGCCTGATAAAGTTATGGAGAAGATTATTCTGGGAGCCATGGGAAAACACCTGAAAGACAACACAGTCATTGGTCACAGCCAGCACGGCTTCATGAGAGGAAAGTCCTGCTTTCACACCTGATCCACCCAGTTGATGAGGGGAAGCCAGTTGATGTAATCCTTTTGGATATCAGTAAAGATTTCCATACTGTCTCTCACAGGATCCTTCTGGACAAAATGTCCAGAAGAAAGATGGATAAGCACATCATGGGATGGGTGAGCAACTGGCTCATGGATCAGGCATAAAGGGTTACAGTGAATGGGGTGACATCAGACTGGGGACCTGTCACTAGTGGGGTTCCACAGGGCTCCATCCTCAGCCCCGTGCTCTTCATAAATGACTGGACTCAGGACTGGAAGGGATACTGAGCAAGCCTGCAAACAGTACAAAACTGGGAGGAGCTGTTGACTCCCTTGAAGGCAGGGAGGCCCTGCAGAAAGACCTTGTCAAGTTAGAGGGCTGGGTAATCACCAACCACATGAAGTTAAACAAGGGGAAGTGCTGGATTCTGCACCTGAGAGAGGGTAATCCTGGATTTACAGACAGGCTGGGGAATGAGATGCTGGAGAGCAGTGCCATGGAAAGGGACCTGGGGATCCTGATTGACAGAAAGTTCAATCTGAGGCAGCAGTGCCCTGGCAGCCAGGAGGGCCAAGTGTGCCCTGAGGGGCATCAGGCACAGCATCACCAGCTGGGCAAGGGAGGGGATTGTCCTGCTCTGCTCTGCTCTGGGGTGGCCTCACCTTGAGTGGTTGGAGCAGTTTTGGGTGCCACAATATAAGAAAGATATAAAGCTATTGGAGAGCATCTGAAAGAGGGCAATGAAGATGGTGAAGGGTCTGGAGGGGAAGCTGCATGAGGAGCGGCTGAGATCACTTGGACTGTTCAGCCTGAAGGAGACTGAGGAGACACTCCATTGCAGTTGACAAGTTCCTCATGAGAGGAAGAGGAAGGGCAGACGCTGATCTCTTCTCTGTGGTGACCAGACACAAGACCAAAAGGAATGACCTTGAAGCTGTGTCAGGGAAGGTTTAGGCTGGATATTAGGAAAAGGTTCTTCATCCAGAGCTGGGCACTGCAGCAGACTCTCCAGGGCAGTGGTCACAGCACCAAGCCTGACAGAGCTCAAAGTGTTTGGACAGCAGTCTTGGGCGCATCATGTGCTGCTTGGGGATGGTCCTGTGTGGGACTCGATGATCCTTGTGGGTCCCTTCCAACTCAGCATATTCTGTGATTGTATTATGGTGTGAAAATCTTGTTCTACTTCAGTGCTGTGGCATAGCTGGGGCTCTTTTTCCTTACTTAAGCCTACTGCAGTGTCTCTGGCCCCACCGTCAATCATCAGCTGGACGCTGAGATGAATTTTTTATAGCAGCTTCTGTCAGTAAAGAGAAAATATTTTGAAAAATACAGTCTAAAAGCTGAATGTTAGCTTGCTGAGCAGCCTGGTTAAACAGGAGAATTGACTTTGCCAAGTTTTGTTTTGGTTTTTTTTGTTTTGTTTTTTTTTTTTTTTTAATGTAGGGTTTTTCCTAATTAAAAAAAAATGATTTGGGGTCTAGCCCAAATAATAAACAAAATAAGACTTTCTTGGCAAAGACTCCTAATTGACTACCTTACTAAAATTCTTCCCATGATTGTTTCATCCCCATGATTGTTTCTGTCTTCACTTTTCTGGTCTCTGTAACATGGGAATAAATCTTGTGTTAGAAAGCTGCAAACCCTTGTTGAGAAGCTGCATTTGTCTCTCGAGCAAGAGAATATTTCTGTCCTACATCAGTCCTGCAGTACTGGAAACTGCATTGAGAAGAGCAGCCTACTTGTTAGTTGATAAATAGAGATTGGAATCACCTACTAGGCTATATTGTAGTGCTTGTTAACATTTTTTACCTTCCTAAATTGGTTCGGTATAATCCTTGCGATGTCTTTACCTCATTTCTGGAAGACATACAGATAATGTGGTACTTATATGAAGTCTTGCATGTCACTGAAAACCTGCTGTATTTCTGCAGTAGAATTGTGTGGCAGGATTATATTAACATAGGTTTTGAAATATTTGAGCTCCCATAGGGTATGGTGTGTGGCTGATATGACATGACTTGCCTTCAACAGTTGTTTTAACAAGATATCCTTCATATAAAATATACCAAGCTGAAAGGCATAACTGAGTGAGTTAAGTAAGAAACACTGGTGGCAAAATTCTTCACTTTCATCTTTATCTGATTAATTCAAGGCTGAGTGTTACAGTGAAAGTCTTTTTAACCTAGCATAGTATTTGGTATGTTTATTTAAGGAAAACCAAATAAAACCAGAAAACATAAAACCCCACCCCAAAAAAAGCCCTTTTATATTATTTAGTACAAGATCCTTTTTATTAAATTGTTAAACTAATTGCAAATATATGTGCATTTACACTAGTCAAAACTCATAGTTCTTAAAATATCTTCTCACTCCTCCTAAAAACTGCTTTAATAATACATTAATTAACACTTCTGAAGTACTTGGCATATTTAACACAAGATAATTTACAGTTCCTAATATTTTAAACTGTGTATTAAAATGTCTAGCATTAGCGAACAGAAAATACACTGTATGTGAATATGGAATTAAGTGCTAAACATGTAATTTACATGTAGCTCAGTCTTTAATTTATCAAAAATAGATATACTTTAATGTCTTGATTATAATGCTGATGTTGTTTGAATCACTTTTAACATTTTCAAATTCCTGCTGATGGTTTATTTTTTTAACAGGACCGTGCAGACCCTTAATATCTGTTAATATAAATTATTAAATTTAGGGCTATATAAACAGCTGATTTCAGATTTTATGGCATGATATTGTATTTTGATTTTTATGGGTTTTCTCCTTTCATAGAGCTTTTAGTATTGACTGAAAAATATTCAGCCAATTTAATACCTGAAATACTGTACTTGCATCAAAAGGCTTTGACTGACCATGTACTTGAGAACAGATTTCAGGTATAGACAGCTTTTTACTGTCTCTTGACTTTATGTTGCAGGAAAAGCTTACTACATGAGGATACTAAATGGCTTGAGGGTTCGGTAATGGGATGTGGAGACCTTCACCTTAGGTCACTAGTTTGAATTCAGCCCAGGTGGGTGGAAACTAAAACCCATTATCATCTGATGGCTCCTGGATGGCCTGTGGGAAATGAGTTGGTGGTCCCAGGCAACTTCCTAGGAGAAAGACAACAGTATTGCAGAATCAGCATCTTAGTGCTTGCAGATTGGAACCCTTGCTGGAACTCTGCAGAAAAAACGGTGGCTGGAGTGAGCTTGGATGCTGAGTTGCCTTCTGCACCTCAAGTGGTTTGTGTGGGTCAGACAAGAAGTGGGTCAGACAAGAAACATAACTGAGTAACAGCATGTAGAAACCATTGGCATTCATTAGGTCAACTCTGGCTTGTAAATACACTTCCAGAACTGTTTAGCTATGTTTTGCTCTCCAAATCATTGCTTACAAGGTACTTCAGAGAAATCCTGCGTGTTCTTTATTTATAACTGGAAGGTCTGGGCAAAAAAAAAAAACCAAACAAAACCACCAGGAAATGTTTTACTTTAGTTAGCTTCTCCAGACTTTGTGTTATAATCCTGATTTAATTTTTTCTGCCTGTAATTTTGCCACCAGTCTCCAGTTGTTTTACTGATCCTTGTACTAGAAGAGGAAAGTAATATATGCTACATTATTATCAGAGGCAGTGAAAGACTCTTAATTATAATCACTGCATAAAATCAGTGCTCAAAATTTAATTGTTGGGAGAAATGGCCAAGCATGTGCTCTTTTCCAATCCTTCTTACAGCTCCTATGTATAGTGGCTTATGTGTCTGTCTTGAACATAGTCCTGATTAGCTAATGAAGCTCACACGACTGGTTAAACGCAGCCTCATCAGGTGCTCTCTGCTCAGGAAATGGAGGAGGCTTCCTTCTGTCCTTAGAGCCTTCTGAGCAGCCAGCCTGTGGCATTACTGGTACCCATCACTACCGTCTCCGCCGAACAAAAACCGGTTGTTATCTTTTATACATGGGCCAAGGGGCCACACCACTAGTGAGAAAGACCATGTTTTCATCAGGTTATAGATGCCTTCAGTCACACTCACATTTGCTGGACATAACAGCATCAGTCAGAGATGGTGTTTCATTTCAGAAAAGTCATGGGAGCAGAGTGCTTAGGGTGTTTCACCAGAGTGTTGTACTGAAATCCACTTTGCTTCCTGCAAGTTTTGATGTTTCAGGATTATGGCAAGATGGTGGTGTTTCAGCTTCATTTGAATTCCTCAAGCTTGATCTGGGTACTAGTGGAACTGGTGCTTGGGTTAGGCACTTTAGGACAGAGATAGCCACATGTGTCGTGAGTCTCATAAATTTCAAGCAAGTATTTATTTCTCCTTAAAATACAGCAGCCCCTTCTCAGAAAAGGTGGACAGTGAATTAATTAATATTAAGATGCTGGGTAACTTTCTACTGGAAGTGGTAAATTTTGTTTATATACAAATATAAGGGGTTTATAGTCAGTATCCCAAGAGTCTATATAATGTAGCATATTCTGTATGCATCCTCCGTAACAAATTAATCAGATGCATAACATTAAGCTGCCTGAATATCCTCACTTCCTCAAATATTCATTGAGAATGTACGAATATTCACTTATTTGACTTTTCTTTATTTGTTAAGATAGTAATGCGTGCTTATTTGAAGAGAACGTTGTTTAGAAAGTTGCTGAAGGATTTTTTTTCCCTTGAGAGTAGTTAACAAAATAAAAAGTTCTAAATGGAGAATATGTTGTTGTTTTGAGAGAAAATTTGCCTATAATAGGCAAATAATAGTAATAATAATAATAGTTATTATACCTGCGTCTATTTTGAGATTGATAAGTATCACATTTTTAATAAAAGCATCCACAAAGTTCGTGTAGTGTGCAATACAAGATGCTAGACACTATTTGGATGTTCTGCTAAAACATTGCAATATAAATAAAATTACAGAAAGTGTGAAATGAATATCAACTTTTCAATACTTACAGGGAAAAAAATTGGATTAATTTGTTTAATAGCAACCTTTAGCAAAATTTCTAAATAATGGTATAAATCTAGCTTGGTAGATAGTCACAGGGTTTTTTGTTAGTTTTTTTATGAAATAAAACCAGTTATATTTGACAAAAGGAATTCTGATAGTTTTCAAAATTATCTACTAATTCTAAATTAAATGCTTGTGCGTATTTACCACTGTGGCCTTGGATTTTGGCATGGATGGCTCCCACTTGTAGTTTATAGAAATCTTTCTGTCAATTTGCTTTTTCCTACCATTTCTTTTCAAAACAGCTAAACCTAGTTCTGTAACTGTGGATGATGATCTAGGGACTGCAGGAGTTATACAAGTCACAGCAGAGGTTTGTAACTTCTTTTAATTTGCTAATCCATGCATGGAACAACATTTCCAGCATTACCCAGAGATTAAGCCCCAGGGCCAAGGGCAGGGCCTCAATTTTAGTTTGCTACTGATAGGCATACTGTGGTTAGAACTAGGTCTCTGCTGTGGACAATACAAAGCCTTTTCAATTTAAATTTCAATAACGGTAGCAAAATATTAAACATGGAGAACATGAATTAGAAAAAACCCCAGCACTGTGTCTTTGCATTCAGTCATTCCTCTGGATAAAGTATATGCTGTAATATTAGAGATCAAAAAATTGTTACTTTTGTCAAAAGTGAAGAGAAATGTAGATGTATTATGTTAATCTTATGCAAAATATTTATGTCTGAGAGTGTGATTATTAATGAGTAAAGAACAAAAAGGTGATTTTTGTGTAGATGATTGCAGTAATATTTAGCAGTGTAATAAGTACAGCACTTCAATACAATTTTTTGATAGATTTTTGTTTACTCTGATGATTAACTGGTAATTCGTTCATGTTAAGTTGGTGGTTTTTAATATAGGTCACAGAAGTAGCAATCACTTTATTTGTTGACAGTAAATTTCAGAGAGTAGAAAGATTTTTGGAGATGTAGATTCAAAATATAGCAGTGCTTTATATAACAAGTAGATATTAGTTTATTGTAGTGCATCCTAAAACCTCTTAGAATTGGAGAAGACTGATGTAGCATTCAGGTGTTGTTTCGTTGTTGTTTTGTTTGGTTTTTTTAAATTGTCATCCATTTTAACTATTTTATCTGTTCATTTGTTTTTGAAGGAAGGTATATCCATGTGCACATGGATTTTTCTGGATTCATAACTTTCAGATTGGACTAATGCATCAATTCCCATGAGCTGCAAGCAGTACAAAGCTCAAACTAAAAGCAAAAAGAAGAGCCATCTTTTATCACTACCTTTAGTATTTATTGGAATAACATGTTATGTGGTCATCTATTACTACTGTATGTATTACAAGTATAATTGTGCAGTTAATTTCCCTCCAATTCCAGTTTTTAAGAAGGTAGTAAAATATTACAATGTACTCAACCAAAAGGAAGCCGCAGTAGTATTTACGTCCGGGTAGATGGTGTAAGGGTAGTGAGTCTTCAGAAGCTTAACTAATAGGAAAGGCAAATTGAAGACCAGACTAATGCACCCAAGAGGCCTTGAACTCCCGGTGTTCTGGAGAAATGCTGCATCTCAGGACAGAAGAGTCAAAGGAGGAACACATTGTTTGCCCTACTGAAGTGAAGCTTTTCTTTAAGATGGAGGTCCTAGTCCTGTACGCTTTATATACCCGTAATTCCTGTTACCTTTGCTGTGAGTTCTGAACATAGAAAGCTTGTAGAGTCTGACAGGGTGTAGTCTTTGACTCCTTCAGTGAGGTAGAGGTAGGTATGACATACTTTTGCTATTGATGGGGTTTTTCCCCCTTTGTTTAGGCTGTCCTGTTACATCCTAAGAAATTTAGTACATTAACTTCATCTGTGTACTTGGTTTATTTCCTGTCCTTTTTGTTTGGGAACAACAATTGCAGGTTTTGTGTACATCTTTAACTTCTTTGGGATTGTTATACTTATTAGGTACTGAACTGTTAGAGGCTCATGGCAAATGGTACCGTATCTCCCAACTACATCATATTGCTCTTACCCGTCAGTACATTGAGGAATGGCCATTCAGAAAGGGTGTCTTGGGAGCTGTAAGTCTCAATCCTTTGTCCACTCAGATACTTTCTTAGAGAACATAGTTTCCTAAGATCTTTATAAATATTCCTATATTGTATAAAATAAAAATTTTATTAAGCATAGTGTAAAAGGATGTTTTTCATAATCTTTTCCATTATTCAGTCATATTTATCATTTCAAATAGAAATCAATCTTTATCAGGCCTCTGATTTTGGGGCAAGTGTTGTCTTAGATCACAGAAAATATCACGTAATGAGATACCTTATTTGTTTTTAGTCCCTGGCATCAGTATACATGCTATTGCATGCTGCAGTTGTCATCTCTAAATCTATTTTTAAAGAGCCTAGAGTAAATACTTCAAGTTCAAAAAACCCTCAGTGTTTACAGACATTAGATTTTCCGTAGGACTGTCTTAGTATTTTGGGAATAGAATAGCATTAAACAGTGAAGCAACTCTAGAGTGGAGATTTATTTAAATAGCTTCTCATGCCAGCTAAAGAGAGTTCCTTGTTGGCTTGTTGCACGAGTTGGGTGTTAAAACCTCTCTGACCACTTCATAATGATTATGAAGTCATACCTGTAATAAATAAATTTTAGGTCAGACTCAGCTGAGACCATAATAAAACTTGTTTCCTTGCTTTTAATGTTTGAAAGGTAGTAGTGCAGCATGTGTGTGGTCTGAGTTTTTTGCAGACGTGATCTGCATTTAATCTGGGAAAATTAATTCCCTAAGCTGCTGGCAGGCAGCATGTACTTGTTAATTATTCAGGTGGATGACAAATGCAGAGCAGAGGTTCTCGCAAAGACAAAGTTTGTATGATGCATGTTTAGTAACTGATAGGCTTGACATTCTGTGGTGTCTTACTCAGTGCTAATCCTAATAAGCTGCCTGATGAGATGAGCGCCTATCCTCCTGTCCTTTAGAGAGAGAAAACAGAGATTTGAAAGAACTTCATTATAGCAATAAATCCCATACTTTCTGTTATTCCCGGTGAAAAGAGATCTTGTCCAGATGAATAACACACACAAAGAGAAAAAAGTCAGAATAGTAGTGTAATACAGAGTAGTGAAATGAATAGAAAACTATTGTGAGTCCCTCTGCTGTAAAAGCAGCTGCAGTTTAACTTTATTGATACGCCAAGTTTATGCAGGTTAATGCTCTTCAAAATCTTCGTCATTGTTCTACAAGTGATACAATCCTGTGGATGCACGATTTCACAAAGATTTGCAAGTAGCCAGGGAAGTAGATTGAAAATATTGCATTTTCTGAAGTTGTTTGCTGTGTTGGGAGTATTCCATCAGTCAGTTGCACCAGACAAGGGCAAGGGCCAAAAGTATTCATGGGCACTGGAAGCATTAATAACAAAGGGGCTACCAGTGCAAATGGGTTCTGGATTTTTCCAAACACTTTTATTCTGTGTTAATTTCTCATGGCTTGTTTGACTCATTCTATATTTTTTATTAGAGTAGGAAGAATGATATCAGATCTAATTCCCCCACTGCACTGCAGAGCATCCAGCACCAATCCTGAGTGACACTTCTGAAGTTATTCTAGGGCATAATGACCAAAGGTGCATCTCTTCTCTGTTCGCAGCTCTCTTCCATATGTCAGCTTTTTCTTGTGCCTGAGTAAAATAATAAAAAATGGGCTTTACTAGCATTTTTCTTTAAATTATAGGTACATAGTTTCAAATACTGCAAATTTTATATAAAAAGAAATTTTTCTACTGTATCTTTTTTTTTAAAAAGCATGTGGGGTAGAAGATGCTGATGGAAGATTCCTGTGTTCTATACTTCTGTGAAGCTTATATCTGTTTGTCTTATCAACTGAATTTAAACATATCCTCTAGCTCAATTAAATATTGAGGCTGGGGGAGAAGAGTCACTAGCTTTTATATAAAGGTGGCAGTGCTTAACTTGTCTCACATCCTCCCCCTTCTGTGTGTGCTCGTATGGTGGGGGGAGAGAGTGGTACTGTAGGTCCAGGTTCTGTCTGGTACATTGACAGAGACCTCTGATAAAAGGAGTTGTTCCTGCTTTCCAGACTCCCCTGAAGTATGGTGGATGCCTAATAGCAATCAGAAAACGATATTTAAATATTTTGAGAGGAATACTTTGTGGTTCGTGAAGGTTAAAGTATTAAAGTAACATAAGGCACTTGTTTATCTTTGTGAAACACGTGGTGCATTGAATCCTAGCTCTGAGCAATCCTCCTGTCTTGAGGTGAAGGAAAATGTTAACCTAATTTACAAGCTAGCAGAGTCCTGGGCATCTCCAGATTAGGGGCTTTTAATCAAACGAAATTGTAGCTAATAATTGAAACTAGTTTTCTGATGCTAACTGTGAAATTCAGCTGAAATCACCAAACTCATTTCCACAAGGGTTTAAGAGCTGGTTGAAATTAGAGTGTAGCAGAAAGGGCTTTCATTTGTTCCACCAGTTTATGTGTGCTCTTTTCTTTTCCCTTGCACAGATTGTTGGGTATGGTGATTTCAGTTCTGAGACCACTAAACTTACTTCTGCTAAGATTTAAGTAAAGGCTGAAATCAGAGCATAAGGCTTTAGTTTGTTCCACTGATTTATGTATCCTCTTTCCATTTTTCTTGTGCAAATTGTTGAGCGTGGTGTTTTCATTGCTGAGACTTAATTTTACCTAGCAGAAAAAGGCATTATGTACTGTGTAAGTAATTGGTGTCTACAGAGTAATTTCATAAGGTACTTGATTCGTAATAGCATGTACTGAGCTACTCTTAAATCTGAAAGAAGTTATTTTAGACATTTTAGCCCCTATGGTTAAGCTCACATTTCAAAGGACAGCCCTTTGTCTTTGTGTCATTATCTCTTTCCTTTATATTTGCAAATAAGAACAACATTGCATGGATTTAAATAAATAGAAGAAATTGTAAGAAAAATATTAAATGTTAGTGTGCATTTTAGTGAGCATGTGCAGAAACTGTGACTTGTTCCATGAACAAAACGCAAAACACTGGTCACAATTCATTAATATGAAGAATTCCTACTATACTCAAGCAAACTTTAAAAATACTGAATGTTGGGACAACCTCATTAAAATATCACATACACACTTCAATAAATCTTACAAAATATAATATTTCAAGAATTCCCCATTAAACTGTCATGTATTTTTTCTGCATTTCCTTTGCTATTATTTCCTGATTACCAAGATATTTGTATGCTAATTGAAGCTTTTTTCTTCTTCTAATTGTCCTTATTCCCTCATTCATTTTGGGCAGAATCTGAGATGTGCATGAGAAGCAAAGATTTATCTTGGTTTCTCTGAGGAAACTGTTTTTATCTGTGAGCTTTCAGAAGAGAAGTGCCTCTGAACAACATATGCATCAGATGTAGTATTTCCTGTGAGACACGAATTTTACCCACAGGAAATGTTTTTTCCCCCCGATAGATGCACAAATCTATGACTTCATCCCATTTGTAGCTTGGTACCAGGATCAGATACAGTGGTGGTGGAATGCTCCATTCCCTGTCATTCCCTCCTTATTTTGTCTGCACTCATAGCTTATTATCAAATCAAAATTTTGGCAGCATTTTTACAAGGGCTAGCCTAACATCTTAAGATTTTCTTTAGACCAGCATTCTGGGACAGTGTTTTATCCAGTTTCTGGTTGCATGGTAAAATTGTTTGACTTTAGGAGGCTAATTCATTGTCTCAACTTCCTTTTGCAAGGGCATAATTATCTTACTCTTACTTTCTTTTTTTTTTTGGAAGAGAAAAAATGAGTTGTGGGAAAAGACAAGAGAGGTAGAGGGAAAGATCAGTTCTTCCTGCCATTGTGATGTTTCAGCTGGAAGCTCAGCTACCTCTGTACAGTTTTTTGCGGAGCATTCTGAGTAGAAACATACCTGGTCACTTTTTTTCTGACAGGAGGGGAATGAAACAGAACTGAATTGGAGCTGGTGCTGCTGCTTTGAGTCCTTGTTCCTTAATCCAGAACAAAAATAATTTGAAGCAAACAGCATTTCTCAACCTACAAATGAAAAGAAAGTAAAGCCCCATGTAAAGAAACCTCCTTCCTATTGCTCCACCAGCCCTGTCTCTGATTGCAGAGCTGAGCCACTTCTCTACCTCTTCTGTTTTCCAAGCTGTGCCTCCTGCGAAATCTAGGGAATGCAACTGGTGCCTACAGATTTAGTAGTGAGGCCAGATTTGTGGGACAGCTATCCCAAAAGGGCATACATTAACAGATATATGAGATGAACACACATTTTCCTCGTGCCTTCTTGAAATGCAGCTATAATCTTCAGTGCCTGTTACCCTCTTCCTCTCGGTGAAGTGCAGTGTGAAAGATCAGAATTGAGAAGAATGGACCATAAATGGGGCTTGAACTTGTAGGGCATGCAGCTGTACATGCACATAATTCCCGAAGAGTTCCTACTTCCTTTGCATAGGAATGCTAGCAGACTAAACCAGAGCTAGAAAGCAGCCAACTCAGCCGTTTAAAAAAAAAAAAGGGGGGTGCAGGAGCAAACCAACCCTAAAATAACACCTGACCACCATGCACTAGCTTAAGTGTTAACCATGCTTAAGATAATGCCTGCATATACCAGAATATCTCTATGCCAATAGGTTTAGATCTCTCCCCAGAATGCTTGAAAGACATCAATAGAAAGATAGCCTTTTGTTGCATTCAAGTAATGGAGGAAATACCCAGCTGTTGTGACAGAAAACAGCTGTGGGTTATCATGACTTAAAGACTGAGTTTTCTTTTCTAGTTACCACTGCAGACTCCTCATGCCCCAGCTTAAGGAATTGTTGGAAAGGAATCCTAGAAAGAAATAAGAAGATCATGAAGAACTTCTTTGCCATTTTCTAATTTTATTTGTGCTGAACTTTCACTCAAAGATTGCAAAGCCAGAAATTCCTTGCTATGTAGCTCCAGCCTCTGTCACTAATGAGGTTAAACATGTCTTTCCTAACAGGGAACCAACATTTTTTTACTGAGAGAGACCTTTACTCAACAAAAGTGTCTTTTCACTTCGCTGGTCTTTACCACCTTCCCAGATTAGGTAAGCAGGAAGGCAGCCACTTTGCTACTCTTATGAGGTCTCTGAAAACAGTAAAGTAACAAGAAAACCCAAAGACTGATTATCATTCCAACAGCCTCTGCTTGTTTTTCAAGAACTTCTCACCAACACCGGCTCCTGTCAGGCTACACACTTCATGAGCTTTCTCATGGGAAAAATGGAAGGAATCGAGATTCAAATCCATTTCAAGCAAGGAAAGCAAGCTCTGAATTTGGATACTCAGTTGGATCAATTCTGAGCTATTACAGTCAAATATTAAAAATATTTTAATGGTAAATTCAGATCATATAGGAATAAAAATTAGGTGGTGCACACAAATAGGTCATGAAGTGAGGGAAATTTGCATGTGTTGGGCAGAATAAGGGAGTTAAACACTCCTTTTGCATCAAACATCTCTGGGTATGTTAGCCATTTTTTCTGGGATAGCAGAGTGAAAAGATTTCAATACAGAAACATGGAGTTATCAGTAGCTTTGAATCATTGAGACTGACAGACTTTTTCTAGGTCTTCTACTTTATTAACATGGAAAAGAATTTAAAAAATAATTCCTGGTTTCAGCTACCCTGTATGTCCATGTATGAAACTAAGATCAGTACAGCTCAACCTATTCCTACTGTGAAGGAGATTGGAGGTGAGCAGAGCAGGACTCTGCCTGTGGCTTCAAAATAAGCTTAGAAAAAAAGCTTGTCTTCAGAAGAATATAATTTACTATCTTCAAATAATTTTTGAATTTTGTATGTGGATGGGACCCCTTTTCTTTTCTGACTTGGATCACAAGTATTCTTTAATACTTACATGATGTGTGTTTTAGATTATGATAGCAGTAGAGGTTTTGGGAAACAAGGAAATGCACTTTTCTCTTTCTAGCCAATCTTTTTAATCAAGGCTCTACACGAATTGAAAGTCTAAACAAACACAGAATAGCTTTTTGGAATCACATAGACAACAACTATATGGTGCTAAAATAACCCCACAATAATAAGCAGTTACATATAATATCACCTTGAAGAAGGTCTCGTCTTAAGATCACGGTTAATATTGCTTGGGAAGAGCAGAAGGATAAGCAATGTCAGAGAAGCAACAAAAGCCCCCCTCCTTTCTTGGGGGACCTGTTCTGAGGAAGTCTTATTCCATACATTCATTTATGATGAAGTTGTCATGCAACAGATACCCAGTAATTTTATCTTGTCTTTCCTTACAGTGCCCAGTCTCACTGATGATCTAGGTATAACAGCACATTAAGTGATTCTGCTCCATGTGTAACAAACAAAGTAAATCAGGGGCATTCTTTAATGGTGTATTTCAGCTCTTTTCCATTCTGAAGATTTCTCCCTCTACCCAGATTAATGTGAAGATGGCAGACACAAGGGTTATGGTTGTGATTCACTACTATATCTGAGATCTGATCTAATTGTTAGGAGACCTGTGTTGGCTATGATAGGCAAATGTGTGACGTATTCCACAGTAAATGGCAAGGGTAGGATTAGTCCCTCTTAGGAAGCTCTCCTGTATCAGTAAAAGGGAGCTTCCAATCTAAGTACACCCAGGCTGTACTTAGAGAGTACCCAATGTACCCAGGATGAGGGGAAAAAGGTGCAAAGATTAACAGGGCTGAAGTTTGCTTCACATAATGTCTGCGGTGCTCACAAGTATCTGATTCATTTGAAATAAAATTGTGCAGGACAAAAAGGAGTATAAAATGTTTCTCCCAAAATTTCTCCTTACTATGTCGTATTTCAGAAGATTTCCTTTGTCATACTCATATCCATACTCCCAAATGCTCCCAGACTGTCCAGTTCTGATTGCTTCATCTGCCAAAAGGAAGCCTATGTGTCCCCAGCATTACTGTGTCCCTGGTGTTAAAATTCTTTCTTTACTTGTCGTATTATTTTTTTTTTTTTTTAATTCCTAACCTATGTGCAGATAAAGTCAGTCAATTTCTAATGTGGCTGTACAGATTCTCTAATGCAGCCTGGGATACTATCTGCCTTTTTTGCTGCAATTGCATATTGCTGGCTTATATTCAACTTAGTGTCCACTAGGATTCCTAGGTCCTTTTCTGCCAAGCTGCTTTCCAGCTGGGTGACTCCCAGTATTATGTTGGTGCAGGAGTTTGCGCTTCTCCTTGCTCAGCTTAATGAGGTTCCTGTCAGGCTGTCAAGTTTCCTCTGGATGTGACCCTCCGGTGTATCAGCCACACCTCCCAGTTGTGGGAAGTGTCATTGGTCTCTGCTATCAGCACACTTGCTGGGGTACACCCTGCCCCATCATCCAGATCATTAATGAAGATGCGAATTGTCTTAAGTTCCTTGCCTTTTTTACCAGTCACGTGTCCTTTCTCTTTCAGTTTCTTTCTCTCTAATCTAATTTTTCGGTTCAATCAAGTTCAAACTTCTCGTCTCTTTAAGGATCATTCCGGTTCTTTGTCCCTGTGTGTATCTGCTCTCGTGGCAGTGCTGCCTTTCCTCTTTTTGTTAGCTCAAGCTGAGAACACTTCCTTGTCTCCTCACACAAACACTTCTAGCATGAGAAATTCAGTTCAACAAGTAAGTGCCAAAAAGAGCTGGCACGCAGCTGGGATACAGTGATTTACTGATGTCTTGGAAAATTGTTGCTGTCGTGGGTAATAGACTGGTGTTGTTTATAACAGTCAAACATGCCTGATAGGTTTTCCATAATAATTGGAAAGAGCATGATTAACCTTACCGGAGAAATTATGCTGTAGTAAGCAAAATATCCTGTCTCTGAGCTGACTTTAGCTAGAGGTGACCACCAGAGACAGCATTCTTCTTGAAGCAATCTGAGAAACCTCTTGAAAGTTATCCTCAGATCTTTTTTGGTACCAACAGACATTAAGTATGATAACCATGAAACGTGCAGCTATTTAGGCCTTCCAAGAATTGTGTGAGTTAACTTGTTTAACTGTCTGATATCAATCCTTTTGCTGTATTTCTCTTCTGTGCCTTGCCCCTCAGAGCTCTGGCCAGCTATTCTTGGGACATAGACATTCCTGTTCCAGTATCCTTATCCCAGACTTCTGCTCGCTTGATGATAGAAACAATACCAACTGCAGGTTGTGCTTCAGCAGGATAAACATGGATGTAGTACACAGATGGACTACATGGATGCACTATAGTTCAATGCATTGGGGCAGAAGAGGGTGTCAGAGGTGAAATGCTCCTGTTAAGGGAGTATTAATATCATTTAGTTGAATGTAAGCACCAGGACTCCCTGTGGGGTGAAGTTTTGGTTTTGGATCTTTTTTTGTGTGTGTGTCTTTGGTGGTGGGGGGAAGCCATTCAAACCACCTGCAGCATTAGTTCTTTTGGGAAGAATTGACAGAGTGAAGGCAGGCATGAAAATAAACCTATCAGTGCTGCTAAAGTCTGATGACTCCCATTGTAATTAATTTAGCAGGGAACAGAGCCTTCTCTGGACTTCTATCTTTTTTATTTGGGATTCTATTTTCTAAAGGATGCTACTTCACACACACTGTTTATTTCTGCATGTCAAAGAAATTATGATTAAAATTCTGAATGCTCACAAATTCAAAAATTTTCGCCACATAAACATTCAGCTGTGTTGGGGAAGATGTTATTTGTTTGGTGGGTGTTTTATAAAGAAGTTCTTTGCTTTCAGAAGAAACTTCAAAGACAGCCAGGGACAAAACGTGACTGGGCAAAGGAAAGTTTTTCCCACAGCAATAACATAACATCAGTGAGAAAGTATGAGATAGGTTAGTGACTTCTTTTTTTTTTGGTAAATGAAGGGTATTAATGGCTTTCATGGAACAGTCTTATGACAGCATGAGCTGGGCAGCCTGTGGTGGAAGGGCAAAGCTGCAGGCAGTACAGAAGGATGCAGGACTTGCCAAGACTCTGACAGTGGCCTGGTACTGTTGTGGCAGTATGAATTATCACGCAACACAGCACTGGTGTCATAAAAGTAGCCTTTGAGATAGGTTGTTTTTTATTTGGTTTTTTTTTTTTGAGATAAACTAGGGATATCTTCAAGTTTCACCAAAAAATGTAAATGAGAGGCATGTAGATGAGGACACATAGCAACAAGGAGTGGAAATGCTAAAGAAAAAACTGGTAGGAAAATAATGGGATATGAAAAACCTCAAGGAAAAATTATATTTAAGAAATATTCAGTGCTTATGAGATCCAGTCTGAATTGTTTTAAGGTTATGAAATGATTTAAGAAACATTTCCTGAAAATCTCCTGTTTTCTGAGTAAATGGTATCTCTGTACAAGACAAGTTTTTGTCTGCTATTGTACCGCCAATCGGGACAGTGACTTTTAAATCAAAAGTAGAGAGTTTCAACAAAGAAGATCTAGAATGAATAGTAAAAAGCAGCTGTTCTTTGCTGAGCAGGAAAAGGTGAAACCTCTGTGTAGAGAAATACCTTTTTCCCACTGACTTACATTCTCATTACTCTGTGTCATAAGGTGCTCAAAATCAAAGTTTCAAGACTGACCTTTGATCAGAAGGAGTCTTTTGTGAGCCTGCAGTGTGCATTCCCTCTCCAGGCTCGTCAGAGCAGAGACCATGATTCAGACATGCAGGTCCCACCCTGCCAACCAGACACCTCCATGTTCTCAAGCCAGCCTTGGAGGCAATGAGATCTTAAACATCACAATGCTTAGATTTTTTGCTAAACAGCCTATCTTTTGGTTCTCTTACAGAAACAAGTTCTGTTACAGGCAACTCATCTGAAGGATATATTTAACTTTGTGCCTGCTTCTGGAAAGCAACTTCATTTTGGTTCTAGAATGTCATAAAAGCAAAGTGCTTCCAGGTAGCCTCTGAACATAACTCCGAGTGCAGTGAGGGGTCTGAGTGGTCTGAAGATTCTCATCTGCCTAGCCATGTTTTAGCATGCATACTTCTGATTTTACCACAATGGAATATCTTCCAGCTGGTGTTCGAAAATATTTGCTTCACGTTTTATAGACCACATTTGCTCTGTCAAACAATTGTTTGATTTTTCTCTTGTCACTGATGTTGAGATATATATTCAGCAAACGGACGGAGAAAAGAATGTACCGTATTGCAAAAATTTTTTTTTGTCTTCCACATTTTCTTATCTCTATCTTTTTGAGACTTCTAGCAGCAAAAATCATTTTATTTGATGTAGCGAATGTCCTACATTGTTTCTTTGAGGTTAGTGGCTTTGGGTTTTTTTAAACCAGCATTTATTTCATGTTAAGCTGTTCCTTCCATTTCTGGGCAGGGTGCATTGGTTTGGGTGTTTACTGAATGAGATGCTAAATCATAGATCTGACTATAAATTTATTCTGAAAAAAAAATTTTTTTTGAATAACTGTAAGACTTATGTAGTTAAAAAATTGTCTCAGCTAAGCCATAAAAATAAGTAGTGACCATATTGTCTCCTAGCTATGTTATATTTGTGCTAATTTTGAGACCAAGTCATCAAGCAGTTCAAAAGAGTGTGATATATTTAATTTTCTTTAGACTTGAACAGAAAGTACACAAGCAATCTTTTGGTTCTTTTCTAAAACTTCTACAATACCATAAAACAGAGCTGTTGCTTTTACAGTCTGAGTGCTAAATAGTAACTGGGTACATTACCAGACTTGGCGAGAGCTAATTATCATTAGCTTTTAGTTATTAGACAAGTTGTAACTTGCTACCATTGACAAAATGCCAATAATGCAGTCATATATCAGGCATCCTTTGTTTAGAGGAATGTCAATCAGAACCCACTCTGGAAATTACAAACTGGATGAGAGAGGCTGCTTTTGAATATAATTTGATAAAAATATAACATAGTAATAAGTATTGATTACCTAATCTAATTTATATTCATTAAAACCTTTAAAAAATATTTTATTAAAGGGTCAGAGTGTTCTTTTGTGTAGAAATCCTTGATCAGGGTAAGAACCTTCCTAAAGAGTCTTTCAGAGATTTTTTGCGGTTTGTGCTAGGAACCTTTCAAATCATTCCACACCCTTTTCTTCACCTTATCCACCCAAGCCTCGCTTCTTGTTGACAGAGATTTGTAGCACTCATTCCGCTTCTTAGATGACTGATATGTTCTCAAATTCCTTCGCAGCAAACCCTGTAGAAGGCCAGGCTGGCAGTGTATTACTGGCTATGCAGTGCTACTGGTTCAATCAGTGTTTCTCTCAAGCTATTTAGGCAGAGAGGAAAAGGTGTGTGTACCGAGTGCATCCGCAGGAAATGCCTAAGGATGTGACTATCAACAGAGATATGCGTAATTGGTTTTTAGGAAATATAGTGCTGGATGTTTGTGTTCACAGTTCAGTCACGTGAACTTCAGGCAAATACAAATATCAGAAGGGAAATGTATCTGGTATTTTCCCTGTTTCACAGTGATGTACTTTTTATTGATTTTTTTCCTTGACTGCATAGTTTGGTTCACAATTTAGGAAACTTGATCTTTCAGTGGAGTTTGGCCACCAAAACATTTAAGTGGATAATTTAGTAAATTTGACCCCTTATCTAATTGTCTTAAGAATTCATTGACTAGAGAAAATTAGCTGCATGATTATGGTTTAACAGGAATTAATATTTAAAATCAGGGAATTTAATTTTACTTTGATTTATGGTACCATGACCTCTAGAGATTGAGTAATTTTAAAAGGCTGTAATTTTGCTTCTTGCTCAGAAAACCCTTCCTGTAGAACAAAGTGTTTTGGACCACTACTCCCAGAGGGGGCTCCTGCCACACCAGACACCAAAATGGTCACAGAACTGTAAAATAACACTGGTTGTCATCTTCAAATGCTGTGTCTGCATATTCAATAGCCTCTCACACATTTTGTCCCCTCATGTTTTGAAATTATGAAAGTTTAAACCAGCATGTCGGTTACTTCTGTTCTTTTTGGGGGTTGATGAAGGGGGTTGATTTCTCTGTGTGTGAGAGAACTATTTAATCTACATCTTTAGTTACTTCAAGTGTTTTAATCTATTTGCCTTTTGTTAGTGTTTGTTTAAATAACGCACAACCAGTGTGCTTCAGATACTTTGCATTTGCTAGTGGCTTATGACTAAAACTGCTTTGCATGTTACCTACAAATCAAGTATTCTTACCTCAGTGAACGAGTGAAATTCATCCTGCATACTGATGGCTTTCCAAAGGCCTTCATATTTTTAAAATGCTGCTTAAGCCCTTAGATAAACTGCAAGTATGTTTTTTTAGTAAAACACAGGCATAAACTGTGTATTTACACCTCTCAACATGATTATTTTAACCTAGACATATACTGGCTTTATGCTATCCTTGTTGAAGCTGGAGGCTGAAATTTTTATTAGTTTCTGTAGATCAGATTCAATCCATTAATGACCCTTGCCAGACGCAGAATAATTAGAAATGTTTCTGAGCTCGACTTGCAGGTCACTGTTGATGTTATGTGCACAACTTCAGTGTAGTTCACCGAGCCTGCACTTAAGCTAGGTTTTAGACTGATGTACCAGGGAAATCCATGTAACAGTGTAGTTAGGGAAACAGTGCTGGCCAGAGGAAGGAGGTAGATCAGGTAATGAGAATCAGGAAAAGCTCTTTCTCTTTTGTTTTATTTGCTGCTGTGAGCAAAATAAATATTTTTCCCAATTAATTTTTATAGCTACTCAGACCCACCCATCAGAAGTGCTGGATGGAAAGAAAATTTACAAGTAGGCTTGATTCCTTTCTAGTTGAGTCTAGTTTGGTTTTGATGTTGATCATTCACACCAATACGAGAGCCCAGTAACCAAAACAGAGGTCCAAGTGTTAATCCTCTGCAGCTATAGCTAAAGCTTAGCTTCCGGGTGAATGGCTTGTGTTTTTATCCAGGTAGGAAATGTTGAAGGTGTGGTCCTCTTTCATAAGGGTCAGGCAGAGCACAGTCACTTAATGCTGCCCCGTTCTTAAAAGTCAGAAATGAGATGCATTTGGTAGGAAGTAAACTGCATAATTTCTCTGAAAAGTTTTTCAAGCCCTTGATTTGTTATCTTTCTCACTGTGTTTTCCAGTAGCAGGTCATGGGGCATAATTGGCTATTGCTTCCCTTGTGAGCTTCACAGACAGTTGTGCTGACAGCTCTCAAGTTGCCTCTGGGTCTATCATAGAGTTAAGCTGCTGATGGGCTTTCTGTGTTGCTTACCAAGCTACTGTGGATTTAGCCGTGCCTCCTCCTGGGCTGTGATATATGATTGAATTCCCTTATTTAAGTGAATCACACCAAGATCTTGTGACTTCGGTACAACTACTGCATCAGTGATACAGGAGAAAAGATACTGCTATACTAAGTGCTAAACATTTAAGAGCTGGACTCGATGATCCTTGTGGGTCCCTTCCAACTCAGAATATTCTGTGATTCTGTAATTCTGTGATTACTTTACTCACAGCATTTTGTAACAGTAGGGATTTAACAGAAAGAAGTGGTTGGAATTAATAGTGAGCAGGTAAATGGCAAACCTAACTCTTGAATTTTTTACATTATTAGTATGAATAGTAAAACACCAGAGCTGAAGATGTCTTAAAAGCAAGATAGTAAAATGTTGATTACTGTGAAGACAAGGGGAAAAAAAATAAATAAGAAAATAAATACTGCTGTTGAATTTTGTTGTGCAAACAGAGCATCAAGTTAAATGGAAGGAAAAGAAGTAAAGTGATTTGTAAATACAACTTTTTCTGGCACTAAAAAAATGTGCAAGTCTATATGAGGCTTGAAAAATCAGAGTTTTGAAGTAGGTATTAAATGTTTACAGTCCCATGTTGGTAGATTTTTTATTTATTTGTTTAAAAAGAGTTTCCAACTGTATTAAATCTGCAACAAAGTGAATCACAAAATGTAGCCTCTGACTATTTTTTTCAGAAGGTACATTTAAAAAATGCTGTGACAAATCAATATACAACTGTATGCAAAATTACAAGTACAAATAGAATGTTGTTCTTGACTGGTTTGCTTATATTGAAACTATATTATTTTATGTGAAGTATGCGTAATAGAGCATTAGATTTGGAAACTCCGTGTTGAATATTATTTTTGACAGCCTTTTTTAGGGTCACTAAAATTCCAATAATTCAGTACAGAATTGAAGCCGATTCCAGAGAAAAATTTAATATAGTCTGCTTGCCTGCCAGCTTCAACATAGTTTCAGAGTATTGAAATGGTTTGACACATTGAAATATAAAGTGCATTTGTCATATCTATTGGTGAAGTATTTAGTGTGATCGCTTCTAAGAAAACTCACATCAGAGTAATACTTAGTCTTCTATTTTTACCCCTTTTTTTCTAAAAAGAACAAAAAGTCATTAGAGCATATAAATTATTAGTAGTAATAAAAATGCATATTCTTATCTGGTAACGTCATGTTGATCCTTAACTCATTTCTGTTGCATACTGGTTTTTTAGGGGTTTTATATAACACAGATGTTATTTTGCAATGATGAACAAGTGTTCCATAAAGTGTTCCTCTTTTTCTGTTCTTGCGCAAGCAGTTCTGCATTTTAATGCAAATACTTTATGACTATCCTGAAGAGAGATTAATTTTTGACCAATGCAACAGAAGTTCATGAAAATTAATATTATTTTTCTTCTCTCTGTTAAAACATTGGACTTATTGATTACTTGCTCAAATAAGAGCAAGGAGAATAAAAGAATATATGCTGTCCTATTACTTAACAAAATATCTTCATGCTAGCACAAGGCTTGATTTAACTTCTGTGGACTTTGTTTCAAGCTCCTGGCTCACATGAAGCTGAAGCAAGACAGTTAGGCTAATGTGTGGAGGTAAATGAACAACTCTGGAGAGGTGAGCACAAGTAGTAAGACAGCAGGAAGCCCATGTTAATGGCTTGTCCATCTCTTGCATGGAGGCTTTGGAACGATAACACGGAGGTGTTTCATAAGTCTAGGCGCCCAAATTCATGGTGCTATTGTTGCCTGATGCTGGCCGTGGGCTTAGAGATGAGCTAGATTTACAAACCACCTAAAAACTGTGTATGGGGTGTGCTCCCATGCTAAAATTCTTGTTATTATCAGGCAATCTCTGCTGCCTCTTTAAAGGCATTGGGTTTTCCCAGGGAGGAGAATGGAGCAAAGCAGTTTTCTTTCTGGGACTTATAGCGAGGGATATTCTTGATTGTTAAATACAGTTTCTTAAAGTTTTTTAAGTCAATCTCCAAGAGGCAAAATTGATGAGGAAAACGCTGAAAACATAGTGTGCTTTCACGCATACTCTGGTCCTTTGATAACTTGTTGGCATTATTTCCATTAGGTTCGTCTATTGCTTGCTAGGTGATTGTATTTTTTCTACTATTTTAGTGGTCTTCTGTCATTCCCAGTATAATATTCCAACTTAAACCATTTCCAAGCATTCTAGCAATGTATTCTAGCAAAAATGGTTGTTAGAGTTTTTTTCCTGCATATGAAGGGAAGTTTTTTGAACCAATAATACATTTGTTTTTAAGAAAGATACTATGTGAATGATCTGACCCAAATATTTTTCCTTAAAATATTAAAACAGGAATACTTTTTTTTGCTAGAGTTTAAAAACTGCACATACTTTAATGGTGTGCCTCACTGCGATTGGACATACACAAAACTTTAAAGGAATTTGAAGATTCACATTGCTTGCCCACTTTGTGTGGAGGATTTAGATTTAAAAAATCACAAGCAGAAATGCACTTACTCATTGTTAAACATCTCTGTTGCAATATAGGGAGCATATTGAAGAGTGAGCTATGTATTTTGGAGTGACTGGGACCATGACAGGGAAACTTCAAATGGAACTTGGTGGACCTTTTTGCTGTAGATTTGGAAATAAGTCCAGAAGGCTGAGCTTAATATAACATGTGGCAGGTGGCCTGCATTTGCCTGGAGAATTCCTCTAGGGCAAGACAGCTCAGCAAACACATAAATCCTTTTTTTTTCTGGTATCTAGTAGCACACTTAGTTGCCATGGGAATTATATTTATGCAGCAGATCCTCTGCAGTTCAGTTTGTGCCTAAAGTTTAACTGTACAGCTGTTACCGTAAATACTACATGGCAATATTTTCAAAACACAGCACCTTTGAATAAAAAGAACATGTCTTCTATTATTGATTTTGTTACATTATGAAAATACCATTTTGATTACAGTAGGATCGTGTTTCCCCAAAAGCTTCATAGGTTGATTTAAACTGTACCTCCTGTACAGCTCTTGCTAATATTTATTTAGAAAAATAAAATGCTGGATTTGCCTGAAGAGTAAATTACAGCCAGTGAAATTTGGTAACTTACAGGACAGAACTTCATATGAATACGAAGTGCATATACAGTTTTCTACTTACTTTTGTCCTGTTGGGTTTTGTTATCAGCTATATGTAATAAAATATTAACGTAATTTTATTTTAGGTGGCTTTTGTTCATTTGTGGCTCTGCTTTGCTCACCAGAGACATGTGAAGTTTTAAGTTCATTGGCTCTGGTCCGATTATTAGAAACAATTTTTGTTTAATCCTGATTTGCGCAACAACATATAAATCACCAAAGTTTTTGTGCAAAACCAGCATGGTTTTACGAAAAATAGAATTTATGCTTTTTTAGGAATGAATGGATTATCCAACACAGTCTGTATCCTGACCCATTCTCTAATCTGTAGATTGCAGAGTAAATTAACTAGTGGAATTAAACATAAATAAAGTTCTAGTGCTGAACTTCAGCATCATCTTGATATTGATTGGAAATTTTCTGCTTTATATAAAGTGGAATATTTACTCTTTCCAAAAAACTCTGGACAAAGTATTCCGCAGTATTGCTTTACATAAATAGAACTGTGATTAAAACACAAAATTACGACTTCAACACAAATTTTTTGTGTTAGATTTTAATAAAGTTTTTTTTGACACAAATCATACTGGTTTAATGTCAAATCATGTTCCCGCAGTAATAGTTTTTAAACGAGATTCCTGGTATGTACACACATCTTCCAGGCATTTGCTCATTCTGTATAAACTGTCTGAATATTCAGAAAATAAATTTCAGGAAGATTAATACAGTAAATTAAATGCTTTAAACAGAAGCAGTTTTGAGATCATGAGTTTGCTGTTCCAGCGGTGTTTCGTGTTTCTTGAGTTTGTTTGCTGTTAATCCTGATGCTGGAGAAAAAATACCTCTACCTGCCCAAATTTCTCTTGAAACTTATTCTATGTTAAGCCAGGCTGAGTGGCAAACACCTGTAACATAACAGAACACTTCTATTCCCTCTTTACCAGTAGTCATTTAAAAGTAGATGAGAGGAAATAATAGCATGTATTTACTAGCAGCGTTGCTCATTGCCTGCAAGAAAAGGAGTTTATTGTCCGACTGACTGATGGATGCTGTGTGGACAAAGCCTGGTCGGGAAATTTTCCTGGCCAGGATTTGAGACCAGCTCAGTTTTTATTTCCCCACAGTACTACTGATTGCTAGAGATCTGGTATGGAGGAGTAGGTCCGCAGTCCTAGAGGACTGGAGCTGCATCATATATATCATTCTCTTAGTGGTTTACTGGACTTAATGTGTTTAAGAGTATTTTGCCTGTTTAAGAGCCCACTAAGTCAATATGCAAACACATGTAGCCACACTATCTGTAGCAGATAGGAATCTTACTTTCTGCTGTGACAACTGAGATCATATGGAGAACGAGGACAGGCTTTTCTTGCTTTGATACTGATGTAAGTAAGTCGTCTGTGACCTTACTCACATCTGAGGTGTTTCTTGGATCTGTCTATCCAAGAATAAACTTGAATGTTACTTGGGGGTAGTGGATTGGAAAATGAAAGATAATGAGCATCCAAACTTAAAACATTCATGCACAAGAAGTATGTTGGTTGGTCCTATCTTTTCATGGCATTAAGACTTCTCTAAAAAGGTCCTTTCCTCTTTTGCCGATGAGGGAGGTTGACAAAATTTTTGACTTCAGGGAAAGCTCAATTATATGACAAAATTATTCAAAGAATATTGAAAGATGAGTTGATTCATACTGTGAGACTACCTTCATAGGGCAAAAATCTGGGGTGCTGCTGTTGCTGTTAAAGAACGGGTGAAGATAACAGGAGCTTCTGTCTGGTAGCTGAAACCTGATGTGTTCAACAGAGAATGTGGCACTTCTGGGGAATTACTCTGAGAAAAACCTGGGCTTGACATCTGTAGATGTCTTCAGATTTAGATTAGCTAGTTTTCTATAGGATAGACGTTAACCAGCAGAGTCAGTGGTTTCAAGAGAGAAGTTCAGAAGCTATCAGCTGAAACTCAGTGATTGATTATGTAAGAGGCCAAAAGTAGATAACATAAAAAGTCTTTCTTGTTCCAAATTTCATTATCAGTGACCCTCTAAGGGATAAACTATATTGTTTTTTCTTGCATGGTTGTAGTTTCTATTAAATGTGATCTGAACACAGAAGAGGGGAAACTTCTTCCTTTACGTACTGCAGAGGGAGCCTATTGAATTTCCAGTAATTCCCATACTGAATTCCCTGAATTCCCATCTCTGATAAGTGTTTCCATGAAATTTCCAGACCAAAGCAAGAGGTGTATGTATTGCTTTCTCTACATGAAAAAGGGCAGGTTTTTTCAGAAATAACATGAAATTTTTTATTTGATACTTTTGGAAATTTCTTTGACAGAATTCACAGTTTTAACTGGACATTCAGGAATTAGATGTCATTAGATGTCTAATTAGACTGCTCAGAGTCCAGAAATACTTAGATGTATATTAATGAAATACTTTTATTGCCGGACAACTTAGTGCTTCCTATCTAGAGTTTTTTAATCATAGAATTAGAAAATAATTTGGGTTGAAAGGGACACTTAAAGGTCATAAAAGTCCTGCAATGAGCAGGAACATCTACATTTAGTTTTTTTATTTTAGTGATATGTGTTGCTTTTAGAAGAGATGTTGAGACAAAAAGTGATAAATAGTTGAAATATCTATACCCAGTACTGGACTGGAGCCTGCACGAAAGATGAAGTACTATTTGCATAAGCATGTAGCGACAGGACAAGGGAGAATGGCTTTAAACTGAAAGATGGTAGGTTAAGGTTAGATTTTAGGAAAAAATTCTTTCCTATGGGGACAGTGAGGCACTGGAACAGGTTGCCTGGAGAAGTTGTGGCTGCCCCATTCCTGGAAGTGTTCAAAACCAGGTTGCATGGAGCTCTGAGCAACCTGTTCTAGTGGAAGGTGTCCTTGCCCATGATGGGGGGGTGGAACTCAATGATTTTTAAGGTCCCTTTGAACCCAGCGACCTTATGATGAATCATATGATTCTATATGAAGATATTTATGCTTCGCCTCACTCTTGTCTTAAAACTTGCTTTCCTTGTAGCACGTAGCTTCATATCTAAAGCGATTTCAAACAGTGTTTACTCTCTATATGGAATACCACATCTTTGTCCTCTTCAGTATTTGTAGTTGATGGACTGCAGATATGTTATGCTAGATTAGTCAAAGAGAATATAAAATTAGCAAAATTCGGATCAGTTTCCCCTGAGCAACAGAAGGTTTCACACCATTCTGCTCTAGCAGACCCAAAGAATCAGTGATAAACCTCGGGGGTAATGCTGGCTGGAAATATTAATTGCTTCTTCACGTAAACCCTAAAAGGAGTTACCAAGAGGAAAAAACTGTGAGGAGAGAGTAGGTTTGGATTCTGGATCCTGTAAACCATCCTGTAATAGAAGTGAAGAAAGTCGCACCAGCAGGCTTGCACCCCTCCTGCCTTTTCTGAGCTCAGCAAGGATCTGTGGTGTTGACTACACATGAATGCACATATTGCTGTCTCCATTACAAGTTCCTGTACTAGTCTAGATGCCAGTTATTGCTTTTTTAGTCCTATTAACTGACAGAAGACACCAAATCTTGAAGGATTTTCTCTTTTTATATGAATGGGTTTGATAATCATGGTTCTTGAAATAAGAAAAATACGTGGAGAAACCCATTAGTCAGCGGCATGCATGGGAAGTAGGAAAGGGAATGCAGGTGGATGGGATGACACTGTCAAAACACTGTGCCAGTCCTCTCCCTCAAAAGCTGTGTACTCTATTTATTTATTTATTTGCATATATATCTCTCCCACCCACTTTTTCTCTGCCCCTTACTGTAGGTCTGTGTCAAACTTAAGTGCATGTTTTGCAAGGACAAAAGTTAGTGTCTCTGTAGGGCAATCAGAATGGGGAACAAATGATCAAAGCTTCTATTCTTTTGGCTCTTGATCTCTTTAAGCCCTGACGCTAACCTATTCTTCAGACGGAAGAGGTGGAAAGGTCTCTTGAACATTAGACTGTGCAAAAATTTTAAGGCATGTCCTTACTTGACTAGAAGCTGCTGGTTGTTGCTAGAGGTGTATTTGGTGCCAATAGTTCAAGTGCAGCTGCTCTCTCTTTAGAGCCAAGTCTTCTCCCCTTGTGTTTCATATTCTTACTTCGTTGAGTAATCATCTTTCCTTGTTCTCCAGAATCTGAAGCTCAGTCTTTTCATTTTTTCTCTTCACCAAATTGTTGAGGTAAACCAAGTAGTGTTCTGCCTAGTAGCATTTCAAAGGGCATTTATTCCACTAATTTGTTGCCCAGAGAGGTTGAGAACAATTACTTTCCAGCTTTACTTAACACCACTTTGGTGATAGAAAGGAAGACACATACTTTGAAACCTACTCTTACCACTTTAAACTGTCTTGGAAAGGCTCAAGTATACTTTATATTTAAAAAAAAAAAAAAATCAAGTATAATAGAATTTTGCCCATTGTCTTATCTACGAAATATCTAATTTTTTTTTATCTTTCAGTAAGGTAAAATGTTACTTTAATAAATTTTCTGATTTTTGTCTTTCAGTAAGGTAAAACAGAAAGGCTGAATATGTGCACCAGAAAGTTTTTATGTTTTGCATTTCAAGCTTCTGATTTAGTAGTGTAGTAAACTTGGCCTTGTGTGTCTTATGATCTGTTGAGTACTGTTTAACTGAAAATTGTACTAATCATCATCAGTTTCATTTCTTTTTAATAATAGTTATTTTTCATAAAGTTTCTCATATACAGTTGTTAAACTTGTTGGTTTGAATTTTTTCTTCCTTTGTTTTTCTTGATTAGTTTTGTATTCTTGAACTCTTTGCTTTAAACAGCACGCTCAAGAAGCTTGACTGAGAAGCCAGTTTGGCTTTGAGGGTGTGGCACCTAAGACATGAAGCTTGTGCATTATTTGAAGGCTGAGTACTGTAAGGAATGCATAAGACTCTGCAGGGAACACCCTGAAACAAGGAGTTTCAGGAGTCTACTCCCACAGGTGCACTGTTCCTCCTGGTGAAATCACTGAGAGATTCTGTGCCTACATATGAGACTAACATACATGCATCTTTTCTCAGTTCCATATATTAATTGACAAGAGCTTAGCATGTACATTTTATAAATATATACTGTGTAATTATATAAATCATATAATGTTTAGAATGTTTGTCCTACTGGTAGATGTCCTGCTATCAGATATCGTGCTAAATAACAATGATATATCAGAAACAGAACAGAGATGATTTCTGTGTGATTTTTATCTGCCTTTTTCCTTTACTTTCTTAGTTGTACATAAGATACCTTGAAGCTGTAGACTTGTGCTATTGATGTCTGTAGAAACTTACTGAGTCATTTGTGCAGGAATTGTTTATAATTTATTCTGAAAATGCAACAGTATTATCAACCATTTTTAGAAGAGAACTTTTTGGTTTTACGTTTTTATTTCTATCCATAACTTAAGCTTGTTGGAGAAAGGGCAAGACTTGCTTTTCTTCAGCTTAACTCATCCACTGAGTCTCACATTTTGATTTGAGGAGAGTGTTTCTAGTTAACTATGAAGGAATCCAGGTGGCTTTAAAATTAGCACTTAAAATATCATTCAAGATGTCCCCTACTAAGATTTTCATCCTGTATATTTATATTTTATTGTTGATTGCATGGTTGATGGTGCTCTACAGGATAGAATATGGAACAATATGTGGCCTTGTTACCACTTCGTAGATCTCAGTGGAGTTTGAAGTTGCTGAGAGTTGAGGGCCCCATATCTGCTCTGTTTTCTCACTTGTACAGCTGTTGCTAGCTGCTTCCTTTTCATTTGGAAAAATGGAGATTTAGAAATTTACATAATCTGATCTACAGTCTGTACAAACAGAATTTCAGATGCTAATTTTCACTTGTTTGCTAATCGAAGGTTTTGAAAGGCAATGTTAGTGTATTATTAATAACTTTAAAGTACATCCTGTTTATGAGGTAATAACCTTCTGTCATGGGCTGAATTGACTTTGAGTTTAATTAGCTCAGAATTTGTTTAATACTGAGTTAATCAACCTTACAGTTGCTGTGGAGAAGTTCTGGGTTTGTATTTTTTTTGACCAAGCTAAGCTTCAAAAGTACAAACTAGCAAATTATGGATATGCCATAAGAAAATAAATACATGTAATATATTTTTGAAAACCCTCAACCTATACAATCAGAATTCATAATAAAAATAAAATTTTTAAGATTACTTGCTTTTTAAAAATTTTTATTGCTTTCCAGTTTCACAGACTTTTATTGCTCAGAATAAGATCTGAGGAAGGAAAATAAGAGAAGGAAGTGGCCATATAGAGACACATTTGAAGGAGTCTGAATGTCCATAAACATATAGTGTTCATTTGATTTGAACTACTATAAAGAGTAACTTAATACATTTATAATAGTGATGTGTAACAAAATACTTCTGTCTTATTTGAAACTGGAGTGGATATTATACAATGCAAAGAGTTGAACCATCTTAAGTATCTATTTGCATAGTAACTAGCCCAAGTGGTAGTGATTTAATGCATGGAATTTTGTTACATAAATTTGAACTAATAATAACATTTTAATATCAATTTTTGAAACAACTTTAGGCATTTGGCAGTTCAAAAGAAAAACAATTTTGATGTTTTGTATATTTTGAAGAGAACTGCTTTCTAGGATAACAACTGGATCTACCATCATTACTGTCAAATGAGAGAATGCTGCCAAAGTCTATTTTAAAAATTAATTTTAGGTGTGCTTTTAAACAACTTTTTATATTATTCAAGGCTGAGTATTCCAACTTCAGCAGACTGTTCTCAGGTTTGTAATCTCGTCATCTGGTTACTTTAGATGAAGCATCTTATGAAATCAAGAATGGTATCCTAGACTGGCTTATAAATATTGTAAAGTACACAGAAATTTTTGGCAAGCTTCATAAGCTGTAAGAGCAGGACACTTTATGATTGCAAACTTCTCTTTTTTTATGTAATTGAATATGAATTGCTTGAAATTATTTCAGCATGGACTAAATATGACGCTTCAGAAGTTCAAGCCTAACCATAGCGATGAGGAAGCTCCACTAATCTTTTCCTAAAATGTTAATCTGGGAAGAGATGCATTATATAACTGGTCTACAACAGAAAGGTGGAAGGGGAAAATAAGTAGTTTTGGACACCTGTGTGACTAAACCAAGCTGAAGACATTTTTACACAATCAAGTCTCTGTGTGTCATTGGTGTTTCAAGATTTGTTATCAGTCTAAGCCCCTAATTCTTTAGCTCAAGCACAAGTTACACATATGGTATTCAAGCTGCTTGGGACAATCTGAAAACATGTATGTTCTGGAGGTTGGGACAAATGATTATAATTGTCTTGGTTTTAAAGTGGATGATGAAATCATCAACTGTATTCTTCTTCCAGTATTTAAAAGCAGGAAACCAAAATACGAAATAGAAATTAAAAGTATTAATCAGATAGACTAAATCATTTGGGTCTCCTCATTACTTCTTCCTGGTTTCTTCTGAAGTATTTAACTAAACTTTGCATTAAATTATTGAAATCAGTTCTTAGGAAGACAGAATGTCACAAGTCTTTAACAAACCTCTGAGAGACAAAATGCAAGACACCTACAAATATTTGAAAATATAAGTTACAGCATCTTGATTTGTGTGTTAAAATAAAATGTATATTAGAAATGGAATTAATTTCTTGTGGATGAAATTTCTTTTAGTGTGTGAAAGCAAAGAAGACCTGTTCACGTTCTGAGAAAGAAATAATGAAAATGTGTGCAAATTCTATGATTCTTTGTTGCAAAGAATCAAATCATAAGATGTTTTTTTTTTTTTTTAATTTGGGCTTTGTGTCTATTAAAACATAACACTATCACCCAAATGTAGTTTCTGGCTAAGGACTGTGTTATGTTACCTTTAAGAGATGCATGGCTAAAGCAGCTTTCCTTGGACCTTGATGTCCTAGTAATAGATGTTCTCATCAGCAAATATTTTCATTGCCGTGTTATAAGACCTGACCTACTGGCATCCAGATCCAAACTTTAGACTGCATATGTGCACACGCAGTGATTTCAGTCAGACCAACATACAATATTTTATTGAATACTAAAATAATGCCTTGAGGAGATACCATCATGAAGGCAAACTAAAATCCTGGGACAAGGGAGAAGGGGAGCATTAAAATTAATTTCTTGTTTCAGTTCTCACTGAACTTTTTTAGTATACCTTCCAACGCTGTCAACTCTGTTGTCCTTCTAAAGTTACTAAAGGCATTTTTAACTTTCAAAGAGGATACATCTGAATACACTTACAGGTACATACACAAATGTTTTGACTAAATGCTCGTATTTAGTCCACATAGCCAAAATGCTTCTCTGCAGGCTTTCATTTCTGGCATGTTCTTCAGAATGCAAGAAGTATACTGGGCTTTTTGACAGGCACCATCTCAAACTGGTCCAAAGCTGATGTGTTCCTTGCACAGGGATTGATTTGAGGGACTGATTTCACATCTTCTAATATGATTGTGAAATGTGTGTTCACAGCCCAGAAAGCCAGCCATATCCTGGGCTGCATCAAAAGCCTGATCAGCAGATCTAAGGAGGTGATTCTGCCCCTCTACTGATGAAACCCCATGTAGGCTACTTCATCTAGGTCTTGGGCCCTAAGCACAGAAAAGATAGCGACCCATTGGAGCAGGTCCAGACTAGGACCATGAGGACGACTCAAGGGATGGAACACTACAAGGAAAGGAGACCTTATTTTGGCCTTTTAATGCTTAAAACAGGGCTTATAATAAAGATGGGATAGGATGAGGGGTAAACTAAAAGAGGGAAGAGTCATATAAGATACAAGGATGAAAGTTTTTTACAATGAGGGTGATGAGGCAGTAGAACAAGTTGCCCAGAGAGTTGGTGGATGCCCCATCCTTAGTTTCAAGGTCAGGCTGAACGGATCTTTGAGCAACCCGATCTAGTTGAATATGTCACTCATCATTACAGGAAGAATTGGTCTAGATGGTCTTTAAGTGTCCCTTCCAATTCAAACTATTCCAAGATTCCATGATAGCTGTGTCTGATGTTTTAGGGAGTTCTATTTTCGTCTTGTTAGAGTTAATACTTATATGCTGCCTTTGGGCCAGATTAATCATGGGGTCGATATCAAGTTTCATGTCTTTTCTGAGGACATGCTAACTCATTTGTCAGTTAAAGCAGTAAATCCAAACTGAGCTTTTATTTTCTGGATAAGTTCCCTGAAAAATATTAAAATATAAGTTATGTATATTTTTTGGAGTTAAATTCAAGTAAAATGAAGGTTTTTCATTCTGTGGCTCTAGATATAAGCTTAATGCCACCTCAGTTTTTGATGTAGCTTTTATGTCTATATATTATTCGCAGCACAGGATTACCACTTCAACATCCATATTTCTGTTGGAATCTGAAATGTCCTTTAAATATCACATTGCGCAGATTATTAAGACTTCCTACTGTCATTTGAAAAATGAAACCGTACTTTGTCCATATTTATCCTTGTCTGTTTATGAGAAGCTGGCTCAGGGTTTTATCTCCTCCAAGCTAGACAATTATAATGCTTTGCTCACTGGCCTGCCAAGTGGTCTCATTACCAAGCTTGAGCAAAACTCTTTTGCCAGAGAAGTATATCTTGCAAAAAACCCCAGCATATCTCCCTAATCCTAGCATCACCGCATTGGCTACTCAGAAACAAAGGATTGATTGTGAAGTTGACCTGTCAGCCCCTTCATGGTCAAGGTCCCAAATATATCTCCAGATTTAATTTTGAGATATATTGCTTCCAGGCCTCTGTGCTCTTCAGTGCCCTCTTAGTGCAAGTTCCAATTACAAAACTACAAACCTTGCGTGGTGGAGGATTTTACCATTATGCCCAAAAGCTAAGGAATAAGCTGCCTTTCTCAGTTTAGGAAGCTCATGCTCTTTGCTTAAATCTCCTCTTCTGAAGATTTGCTTGTCTGTCTTTTTCCTTCTTTATTGAGTAATATTTTATACACCATAACTCAAATCATTTGGGGACTGTAATACATTCTATGCTGCTATGCAGAATTAAGTGGTAATTGTAATTTTAAGCAGATCTACTTAAGATTTTTTTTATTGGTCAGAAAACAACTTTTAAAAATAAATAATTTTTGTTAAAAAACAAAGCAGTTAATAGAAAAAGATTCTTAGATTTAGGAGAAAAAAGCAAAGAGGAGTGCCTCAAGATTACTGCACCCTCCAGTATCCAATGACTGGTTGCTTATTTGGATTTGGAAAGCTCAGAGTCAAATTTAGCTGTCTTCCCTTTACTGAAATATTTTAATTATCAAGCTGTCAGCAACTCTGGAGTGAGACTTTCTAAGTCACTTCTATGATGAATATGTCCTTCATATAACTAAGATTAATTGATGCTTAGACCTGAAATTAGATCTGATATATCTTGCTATAGACCATATGCTGTTCTAGGGTAAATATCTGTATTTTACCTCCTTGTTTTCTTATATTGCCAGAGAAAACAGAAAATATTCTAGTTTTCATCTCAGCATGGAAGCCACAAAATTTTTAATTGCTTCTTGAAATTTTTATTTCCTTCCTTTTCATGTAAAGAGACTGATTTACTTTTATTAGCCAATGGTCCTTTCCAGAAAAAGTGTATTGTTTTAATGTTTAAATTAAACACTAGAAATTAAATTGTTGATATTAAAATATTTTAACTCCTCCAAAGTGGATAAATGTCATTGTCAAAACAAATTACCTTAGTAACAACCTTATAATAAATGGAGAGAAAGTAGGTAAGATGATATTTCTTAAGAGACAGAGAAACAGGGACTGTAATATATAATATAGTGATATAGACAGAAAATGATGACAACCTGGATAAGACTTTTAGCTGTTTGGATCTCAGAGATCTTATATAGAAAGAATGGGCAAGATTTAGGTATAAGCTGAATGTGACAGCTTGTAAAAAGATGTGCTGAAGCAGCCATTGGGGAGGTGGAGGAAGAGTTAGGATGATGCAGTAACGGAAAAAGTGAGAGGGTGAAAAGGAAGAGAAAGCTGTGGAAAAAAAAATATGGTCTGTGTTGAAGAGAATGTAGGGTGTGGAGATAGACTGCTGCCTGTGGAGGGGTTAGACACTCTGGTGAGGAAAGCTAGAGTGAATGCATTTGTGGAAGTCAAATGGAGATTGTCTAGATGGGAGAGAAACTCAAATGGCTATTTTACATTACACATTCCATGCTTTGAGTGTTTGATGCATCACATAATAGACAAACTGGGAGTTCAACAAAAATGAGCAGGTCCCTGGTCAGTTTTGGTGGGAGAGATGGGAGATGACAGATGGTTCTTCTCCCTCCTTCCGGTGGATGCTGCTTGATGTCTACATGCTAGGCCTTGTCAGGATATGAAAATCTGGCTCAGTTTTTAGTCATCAACAATATTTTTGTTTCAAAAGTTTATTAATAGCCTTAGATGTACTTCACAGAAGCAGCAGATTCTGTACAGCTGCAGCAGCTACCAGAGATAAGAGTTTAAAATTTTATGTAGTGCCCAGGTGACTGATGAGGAGGTTTATACAAAGACATGTACTAAGACACAGCTCTACTGTGTAAGGAGACCTACAGGAAGGCTTTTGCAGTGTCTAAAATTTTTTGGCAGTGCTTATGTGGAGGCTAAAAGCGTTAAATTATTTGTATTAAAAATTATATAATATTTACATATATATAGTTTTTTGATATGAAAAAGACATGTTTTTTCCACTGTGTCAGGAAAGAAAGGAAGGCGCATAGGACTATGGAGAAGAAAAGGGGAGGCATTTTCAGTGTTGTATCCGCTTCTCTTAAACTTGGTTGGCTGATATTTATGTGGAATTTCCATAGACGTTTTATATGCTAATTGGAAATCAAATTTCATGCTGGATGGTAGAGATTGGTTAAGATTTTTTTTCTACAAATTAGTAATTATTTGTAAAATAAATAGCAGTTGCTATCCTTTCGCTAGAGAAGGCAAGAGAGAGAGGAGGAAATTAGATATTGTTAAATGGAAATGTATGTGATTCTTCAAAATAACTGAATATATTACCTTCAAAGAATTTAACTGAATGCTAATTGTACTTTAGTATATATAAGAACTGTTAGTGCATACAAATATGACTTAAAGTAAGAAGTTTTACCATCACAGTATTTTCCTTTCACCTGATCTTCTAACAGGTTAATTTCTTTTCCTTTGTGGATTACAAAGAAAATATTGTAACATAGGAGGTATTAGCAGTCTTTTGTCAGCCAAATAAATGCAAAGTTTCTGCCAATTAAAACAACATGTATAGTTAATATAAACTCATTCATTTCAATTTATAGGTATTTAAGGGGGAATTGAAATGTTAAAATTTTACAGAAAGCTTTGTGTAGTAGTTCTATAAAATGACACTGTTCTCAATTTAGTTTTGCAATATGTGGCCATTTGGGGAATCCAGGTAGTATTAAAACTTTTTTCAAACAAAAAATATGACACTGATTTTTTTTGTTGTTGGACTGTTCAAAGTTCAACCATAATGAAAACAAGCATTCTGATATTTTAAAAGAATGGTTGGAAAGAAAGAGGTTGATCTTATTGTCAGTTCTGTTATATAAGACATGTTGGAGAACTGACCTTTCACAGCTTATTCACAAGGTTTCATCATCTCTTTTGAAACGATGACTTTTTGTGGTGGATTTCTTTAGCTTTACTGCCTTTGCACACAGAGTGATTCGTAAAGTGCTTTATTTTTATGTATCGAAAACTTCAATCCAGAAATTTCCCTACAGGTTCTCTATCCCTCGACTCCTCCCTCATTATTTCCTAAGGCATGTGATACATTTTCAGGAAAACGTTCACCATGCAGTTTAAAAACCAAGCGAACAAAACACCAACCTGAACACATAGCCCATGTAATGTCTTGGATAAAATATCTTCACAACTCTTCATGCCTTTTTTTTTCCTTTAACCACATACTTCATGGTTTTCATTCATTGTAATATCATTGGACAGCAATCAAATAAATGAGGCCTATCAGAGCTCAAGTGCCTATTTAAATTAAGGCAAAGCAGCTAAGTTTTTAGATGCTAATACTTTGCTCAGATGTGAGCAAATGACTTGCACACATGTAGGCAGCAGCAAAGAAGAACAGTACATGCTTTTTGGTAATATGTGATCTGGGCAGCCGAAAAAAGAAAGGAAGCTTGGAAAGTGCTCAGTTGTGTTTTTGGCAATATTTTGCTCCACGAATTGCTGCCAGAGCAAGAACAGTAGCGGACATTGTCTAAAGCAGCTCTGACCATCATCTGAACTCTTGGACCACCCTACGGTTGGATGGATGGTTGCTGGGACAGTTCTTTCAGGGGAAGAGTTTCTTCCTTTGCTGTTGCATTTTGGCTGCCTTGTCCTTAACCAGTATGTTTCTTTTTGAGGTGTTAATCTCTTTGCATTCTCCCACAAATGTCATTTGCTCTGTAGGCAGTCACTGAAGTCCTCTCTGTCCTTCAGGATGTAACTTCCACTTCAGATTTCAGTCTTATTTTTACTTGGCTTACAAAAATAAGTCTGAATATAATTCATAAATCCAGGAAACCTGAACAGTCTTGCAGGCACCAAGCACTCAGCAGGAATTAAAAGCTTTCTCTTTCCTGATAGTGTAGTCTTTTTAATTTCCTGGTTTATAGGAGCAGGGGAATGAGGAGGAGGACCAGGGAAGCTGAGCACAGCGCAGGACAAAAGTAATAAAGAGAGAGCAAGACACCTTAAAAGCTGTTAAAAGCAGCTGCTTTTTGAAGCTGACGAAGGAAATAGAAAAAGCTTTTGACTAAGGCCAAATGCAGCCTGAAATTCCAGAAGTGACCTGCTGTAAACCCGCTCGGCAAGTGAGCGATCTCTGGGTATTTAATGCTGACATGCTCTGGGGTAGATGGAGAGCAGCCAAGCACGATGGCTCTATGCTATGAAAATAAGCAAGTTCTTACGTGTTTTCCCACTGTTTTGTGTGTCACTGGAGTATGGTCATAGCAGTAAAGGATGTGACTACGCACTGCTGAAACTGTAGTTGGATAACTGCTGGCACTCATAGCAGCTCACTATTTCTAGGAGTAAGGATGTGAATCAGATGGTTAAAATTATTTAGATTTTTTTTTAACAGATCATAAAATGCTTCATGTAATGCTAACACGTGCTTTCATTGGCTGATGTTGCATACTCCTGAGGCCTTTGCCTTCATATCACCACTTCTGGTATGTCAACAATAGCTGAGAAGTGTTCCTGTTTTATAAATGATCTGCAAAATTTTTCCTTCTTACACAAAGTAGCAGATAAGTGGTGGTTTTCTCATATCTCTAATCGTAACTGCATGCATCTAAGCCCAGTCCATTGGTACTCTATCCGACAACCGTAAGTTCCAATGCATGGGATCTACTTTAAATATATAATATCCAGAATATTTTATAAACATTTTTCTTTCTTTAGATAAATAGAAAGTAACACTAAAACTTTTTTTTAATGGATGAAACTAATGCAGGCAAAAAGATTTGCTTTGTAGGTTCTCAATAAAATATAGTCATGATTCTTATGTAGCTGTGGTGTGATATGGACCCTTTAGCATATTAAACTTTTTCGGCTAGGGTAGAGAGAGTACTTTTGCAGACACAATTTGTGTGGTGCTGCAGAAAAGTAAGGATTTCATTCTGTCCTCTTTATATCCTGAGTGAATTAAACTTGTGAGAAAAAAGGGGGCACATAATAGGACTCTCTTTGGCTGAGCTTGGCAGGAAGGTATAGTGGCCTTTGAAACTTTAGGAGGTATTCTTTGATTCCTTCAAACTTCAGTTGTGTGGTAGTTTAAAAAAAAAGTTATGTAATACAGTGACTTAAATAAGCTTGTTTGGTTTTAGTCTCTGAATAAATAATACATTCCCAGTCTTACATTTCCTGTAACAAAGTGAAATGTGAATAGCAATATAAAGTCCCAAACATTTTGATCCCTTTATACTTTTTCTTGCCTTTCTTAGTGCTTACTCCATGCTCAGAGACTAATACCAAGTGGAATTGAACACCTGCAGCCCTTGCTTCGAGTTATGCTGTGTATTGCAGATGAAAGGAACTGCAGGTGCTCTATACTTCCCAGAACTTATCCCGTGTGCTGCTGCAAATCTGGAAGGGCTTACTGTTCGAGCAGTCTCAAGATGGTTTTTTATTGCTGGATATACTTTGAGTATATGACAGTTTATGCCGATTCGGTGATTATTCCCCCCAATGATATGTTCCTTTCTCTAATGTTTGAGGGTTTGGGGATGGTTTAAAATTATTTATATAAGAAGATCTCATATGGGGATGTTCTGGAACTTCTTTGCGGGGAATGTTGAATGCAGCTAGCCATCAGCTATATCTTCTCTGTATCACCTGCTATCTCCAATCATCTGACTACTTATTGCTCTTGTTCATGATTCTAGATGTCTGCATGAAAAATTGGCATCTTTTTCAGGATGAGGAAATAGTGTTGTCAATGCAAGGAATTGATTTTGCATTTGATTTTGGTTCTTGGAGAATAGTGATACCAGCAGTCCTGTTAATAACAGCAGAGAGTAAAGAGGATTCTGCTTAATATTCTCTGAATCTGAGTTGTATCTTAGGTTAGAGAACTTCCTCATCTTTTCCTGGAACTATTTCCCTCTTAGGTTCACTTAAGCCAGGCATTTCTTCTAACGTTCCCAGCTTCAAGGAGAAAATGAGCTAGTTTTGCCATTTAAGAATTCTGGCCTCTCACTGCAACCTTTGCCTGGATATGGACCTGAAGTGTATTTTTTCAGCCATACGGTGTAAATGAAGGGCTAACATATGTTAATATAAGAGCAGAAACAGGGCACGTGGGGTTTGGGGAATAGTTTAAGGTATAGGTATTATCATTAGAAAAAGGAATTGCATGATCTTGCGCATGTTGCTCAAGGAATGAGTTCCAACATCTGAAGTGATCTGTGGTTCAAAAATCATCATGTGAGAAACTACATATGAATTATGTGGTAAGGGAAAGTAGAAAATGGTACAAATATTAAATTTAAAGGGTAATGTAATGAAGTTAAACATCATGAACAAATAAAAAGTATTCTGTGCAGCTCAGAGGAGTATATAGCCCTACGTGATTGTCACAACTCGGAAAATACAGCCTGTGTATTGCAGGCTGTGCTAGCAGGTGTTGGGAGAGGGGGAGAAGATGGGACAATCCTCTTAGCTCTGCCATTGCTGGAACCAGTGAAACTACCTGTATCACTGTTTAAACAAAACAAACCACCTCCAAAGCACTTAGCACCTAAAACCCTTTGCAAACAATTAATTAATTTCAAGAGTAGTCTTTTTGAGAATTTAGTTCTAAAACATGTTTATAAAATAAGGTGAACAGCCACATAGAAATACAGGCCTTAGCTTTGAGTCCAGAGCCTAAACATTTTCCCACATATGTTGGTAATGCCCATATTACCTTGCTGCATTTGGTCTTTACTGCCATGTATATCAGAAATAGCTCACAGGAGTCAGAGGAGTACACAGTTGTACACTCAGTAAATATCATTAGCCTGAGAATCATCTGGACATCACAGACTCTATTGCAAGTGTGTAGGTTCAACTAAGAGTACACAGGAATGATATTTCATACTTAAGATTCAATGTCTTTGGTTTTGATATTGCTAGAAAGTCATCTATCGCATTTGTCTCACAGGGCCTTTTTTATGTGTTTTATAACTTATTAGACCAGAATGTAAATCAGCTTTAGTTGATTTGCACTGAATATATTTAAATCTGTTGGAATTATTTGGATTTTTTAAAAATTTCTCCTTATACCCTATCATTATGAAAACCAGTCAGAAAACCATAGACCATATGTAGTATGTATCATTTCAAATAAATACAGATTGGCAATATACAATATAGTCACATACTACGTTTTCTTGGTAGCCTTTTAAAAATCCTCTTAATTATTTACAACAAGATAAATCATTTAGCATTTTAAATTTTAATTATTGGCAGAAATCAGCATTTAGTATTCAATGCCAAAGTTTTAAACTCTGCATAGATTCTGAATTTCCTCTAAATAGATTTCGATTAAGCTTCTTGCCTTTTTTAATTTTTTTTTTCTGGAGTGTAATTGAAAATATAAAAGGCCTGTTTAAATCACCACCCTCTTCTCCAAAAAGAGGCAAGATTACATACCCAGCAGCCTTTGACTTCTTGAAATGCCTTCAGACGTTTTCAGATATTTGTTTTAATAATTGTTAAGAGTTTATTATGATGCATTAATTGTGTGCTCTGTAAGTTATTAAATAGTAAGTTCAACATATTAATCTTTCATGTTATTGTTGTCAATGCTATATTTAGGAATTAAACATTAATTAAAATTCTCCTTTAAAGTTTTTTTCTAAAAGAAAGCAATATGTGTACTTATCAAGATACATATTTGATCTTTGGGGAAATGATTGCAAGCAAAGTTTTGATACAGCATATGCTGAACTTGAATTAAAAAGATTTTGGTTATGTAGAGTTCAAATTACCTTTGACATATTTTTGCAGGTTAGTTACAAATTCTCAACTAAACATAGAACTCTTCTTTATCGTAGAGCCCAACATCAGATTTTAATCATATTTTGTACCCACAGGGTTTTAGGTTTCCAACAGGCCACCTGTCTCAGACATTAAAAAAATCACAGGACAGATGGGAAGGTGAAAGTGGTTGTCCTTGGATAAAGAAATTCTTACACTGCAGGAACAGTCACAGTCAAGGCTGGCCAATATATCACACATATTACCCCTTTCTTCTAGCATTGCTGTATCATGATTGCAAATTTCCCTTTAGTAGTATAAATATAGAATTCATCACTTATCCTTCTTCAATAGCGCGATTCGCAAAACCTGTCTCTTTTCCACGTGATCTATGAACTGCTGAGGGATAACATGATATGCACTGTACTTCAGCAAATATAGCGTGTCTTGTACACATTCTAGAGCTCCTAGAATTCCTATGTTGTTTGTTAATGACACAAGGGTATGACTATTTATTTGTGTAGACCTCTGGCACTGGTTTGATAGGTGTGATATATTTTAATATGTTAAATTTACCAGCCTCAAGAAAATTGGTTATTGGGAAAAAAAAGTAAAATGGTGATGCTTCTTCCCGTGTATTGTCATTGCTTCCCGCTGGGACAATAGTTTTTGTATATCATTGGCCATTATGATGTGGACTAACTCTCCATATTACGTAGGAAATGTTCAGCAATACTTTAAAGAGTAAGGGGCAAATTCTAACCTCGGGTGTATGTATCCAGTTTTCATCGCCCTGGGTATTTAGGAGCCAACAACTCATTTGGAATGATCAATTTGTGAGGAATGAGAGAGCAGGCCAACAATAGATTCTCCTTCATGTGGCTTACGTGAAGATCCCCTCCTACTCTGAGCTCTTTCTATTCTTCCCTGACACTAAGAAGAAAAATGTTAATGGCAGTATATGCTGTTAAACTGCTGTTAAGCGTGCAGAGGTTCAATAACAAGCATTAAGCCTGTAAGGTTTCACCTGACCTATGCAGAGGGGTGCTACTAGGTGGCCTGGAGAAAGGTCTGTGCAAATAACCCAATACTCCTGTCTAGCCTGTGGCACTGAAGAATCTGGGTTTCCCTGCCTAGAAATTCACATTTTTAGATACAATTTTTAAAGTCCAAGAGAATCCATATGCAGGGGAGAAAAAAAAAAATCTTAGTAGAGGTTGTAAATTCACAACCTAGATTGCTTTCTCAGTATATCCTTTGTTGTATGCCAGCTACTAATATAATCATTGACTAGGGTGAAATCAGAGTTCCCCTCCCTGATTAACAGTGCCCATCCCTCTGAAAGGAGTGATGCTGACAGTTGGTGCGAGCCCTTAGAGTTTGATCCTTAGTCAGGGGAGGAAATTGAATCTGCTATCTATTTTTCATGCTTGTTCTAAGCACTGTGCAAATAGAAGCATATGTGATTTTCTTCTAGATTCTGGTTTTGAATAAAGTCATAACTGCAGTGATACTTTGTGCAAAGCCTACCCACAGAGGCATCATTTAGGTAGGACCTGAGGACACAGTAGATCAGGGTGTTATTGGATATTGTTGTCGGATAAGTGTGTAATGATTGTGCCCTTACCATGCTTGGGTGAGACTGAGAATGTTTCACTTCATGGACAGAAGTGGAATTGTAGAGGTTGAGGGAGCCTGTGGGAACTGAACAGTCTCTGTTGTTTAGAAACTCTCAAGATTTGCATGAGGCTGGAGAAATGCAGTTCTAATCCTAGGCACCCTCCAAATTTCCAGATTTTTATTCCGCAGTTCAGTGGCACATATTTTTTAATTAATTAATGTTTGCAAAGAGTTTTACATGGAAATTCCTCTGGTTATTTTGTTTAAACAGGTACATAGGTAATTCTATTTGTCCCGGTAATGATCTTTCTTGGTCTAGATTCTCTTTGTAGAGACATGGATCCTCTTCAAAGTGTTTACATCTCTATATGAATCTAAGAAATAGGATTGGAAGGACTTGATTTGGAACTGGGGGTAGCGGGGGAAACAATCAACGAAGGGTATGTACTTCTGAGCCCAGATCTTTGCTACCAGATTCAATCATAATCTTTCTTCTAAACTTGCTTGGTTCCCTCTTCAGATCTTAGAGAATGTTTGTCTCTATCTCTACTGGTTTCTGGCCCAAATTGCTACTCTCTTGGTAGGTAAAAGAGCAACACAGGAAGATGGATGGCAAAGTGCTGGCCCTCTTAATAAATGTGAGAGAGTTCCCTTTATAGTCACTGCGGTATCGGTCAGTGGGTTTGTGGGAAACATCATTAAAAAACTTGATTTGTTCATTCTTTACCTACTGGAATCTCTGAAAGTTTTTTCTCAGAAGGTTTTAAATAGTCTGTGAGCAGGGCTCACTGGGAGCTATCCTCTGCTCTGAAATCTTTAAGAAAGTCTATTCTGACAAATAATTTCAGCCCCATGGACTATAATAAATTTGTTTTCTCTTGTATTGTGGTGCATATTTGCATAGAATGTAATCTCTCTCTTTTTCTCCTTCGTCCTAACACCCCCCCACACTCCTGCTTTGTCCTTAATAAATACGTTTGTATAGAAATAAGGATGTGGAAAGACAAGCATGCCTAATATTGAAGGACAGTATGCTTGTGCCTAATACATTAGAGCAATTGTTCAAGAATAATTCATCTTACGTGAAGATTACCCCTGTAAAGCTGCCAAGGTCACAGGGACTTTATCAGCTGTACAAATGCTGCTTGTGTGTTTTAAAGGGATAGACTTAACATTTCATTAAATTTAGTTAAAGAAATTTTATTTATTTATTTCTTAAATTTTATTTTCTCTCTTCAAATATTTGATACTTTTTAAAATTTCCTTTTCTTTCCACCTCACGTTTTTGTAATTCATATAAATGTGGTGGAATTACTTCTAGATTAGTTCTGTTTCACTCTAGGGCAGCAGCTCCCAAATGTGAGGTGCTGAGCCCAGAGGTGAGTTGTGAATGAAACCTTGGAAATGCTGCTTTACAATGTTTAGGTTTTTCCATGAGATATACAGAAATTATGAGTGGTGAGGGAAGGTGTGGCAACTGCCAGAGCCCTCTTTTAATTCAGTGTTAAAAGAAGCCACTGTCATACATTTAAAGCAGAGGAGCCTTAAGTAAGTGTAAAGATTCAGACAATTCAGAGATACGGCAAGATTTTCAGTCAGAATATGAAATGTTCTAATTAATTGTGTCCTGCACCTCTTTTAGTGAAGGTAACTCCCTAAAGATAAAGGGCAAAGATAAAAAGATAAAGGGCAAGACCTTTGTTTTCTGTAAGTCTAGGAAAGCCTATTTAGTTTTCTAGGGGTAAGGTACTGTACACCAGCTAAGAACTGGCCTCTATACCCTCTAAATATATTCCCACTTTCTTCCTTTAAACCTATTTATTCTCTCTGGGATGCCTAGTACCTGCATTTTTTTGTAACGAGCTTTGCATTTAGCATGAATTAAATGAATTTGCTTTGTATTAGAAAACAAATCTGCTGTGGACTGCCTGTGACCTACTGGTCTCCTTAGTTTCTCCAACTAGTTTTAAACTCCTTGACAGTATTAAAAGAGGCTTTGCAAACTAATTTAAGTATTTTACACTAGTACTTCTATGGATAACAAAACTGTAGTTTTAACAGGGATTTATGTGATTGTGAACTGGGAGTGAGATGGCCTGCAGCATCATATTTAAGAGGGAGAATATCTCTTCAAGGCTGTCAGCTAAAAATGTTAGTTTGTGTTTGGAAGATGTTTCGGAAACCCTTGCCAACACTAAAGAATGTGAAACCCTACATTATAACTACTGTGGGAAAATCCTATGTCTGTTTTGTCAGTATAATCCCATCAGTGAAAAGTTTGTACATGATATTTGTTAATGAGTTAATGAATTGATGCCAGTTTTCTAGAGTTTAGCTACAAGTAATGTGGTCAAAATCTTGATGTGTTCATTCTTTGCAAAACTGGAAAATGACAATTCAATGAACTCCTACTATGGTTATGTAGGGGACTTCAATTACCTTGCACAAGGAAGGAGAGCAGTGAGTTTCTAACATCATTACCAAACAGAACACAGTCCACTAAGATAGATACCGTTGACAAAGACAGACTGGCCCCATGACACCAGCATGAAATCATGAAAGCGTCTCAACTCATGAACAACTTGCACTTAAAAAAATCATGTAGAATTAGTTTGGTTAGAAAACCTCTGCACCATTCATTCATTATTTAATCTTATTTTACTTTGTACAGACAAGCTATCTGGCCTAGTGTGAGGCTTCACACAGCCAATTACTTCAAGGTGTTTAGTTCATATATTATTTAAAGCATAAATCTTGTACAGGCTGTCCATTGATGACCCTGTGAGGAGCCTATAGTAAATGCCTTTCATCATTGCTGACTGACTCGTGTGCACAGACCTACCTGCTGAGCTAAATAGGCCTGGAGAACTGATGTATTTGTAAGATATTGGATTTAATAGCCTTTTTTTTATATGCTTAAGTGATGGAAGTTGGTTCATATAGTTGAAGCCCAGTGTTAGAATTTAAGAAGTGAGATTTTATAAAGTGTCATGAATTGTATTTGTTTCAGCTATTCGAAAACAGTGCACAATTTGTTTTCTGAGCTTCATATCTCAAAATATGCTTTTAAAGGCATCACTGCTTTATTTGAATAAGTAAAATGTTGCCATAGGAAGCTACCTAATGTATTCAATAGAATATTCATACCAATTCCCTTTTAAAGACAGATTCAGCAGTTATGTTTGTTCTCCCCCTCCTTCCTCAAAACATCCCTCTCAGGCTGATTTTTAAGTCTAGTGCAGTGATGCCAGCAAGGTGCTCTCTGAATAGCTTGGAAAGAGACTTGCTCAAGGAATGCAGCGATTGCATCTGATGGGTTTATGTGCCATTAACAGTGTCTGTCCCACACTGAATGTGCCAGGTATTTAACTGGGGACTGGTACTAATTTCAGAGCTAATACTAAGCTGTTCCACATCAATGCTTACAGCAGGTGGTTTGAATTGACAGTGTAAAGGGAGAAAAAAAAAGTGTGAGAAAATTACCATTGTACTATAGAATTTCTCTGATTGAATTGACTGATTATACTGTCAAAAGAGCATTGGGAAACTGGCAGTGCTTATGAGGAGGAAAGAAATGACAGGATTGTTGTAGAAAGAGGTTCTCTGACTTTGCACAGTCAAACAGTTCAAAATTATGATAGGATTTTGTTAAAGATTTTAATCTAGCACTTAAGAAATCTGTGTTCTTCAGTTTATGACTTCTCAAGCTAGTATGCTGTGTAAACTTGTCCTGTGGTTTTCTCACTCTATACTGGCCCTCTTTCAATACCCACAGGAGATTCAACATGAATCAACTTACATGATTCAGCAGAGTGAGTCCCAACTTTCTGTACTATCTTTGGGTTTAATTTAAGAGAAACAAAACAAAACTCAAACCAAAAAACCAAAACCCCACCCCAGCCTGTGACCTTCCAAAGACAACAGCAGTGTTGTACTTGAAGAACAAGTTGTGTAAGACACATGGAGAATGTATACAAAGGCATACCCAGTGGCTTGTAGTATTGCAACATTGTCAAATACACTAATAAAGAATGTCTTGAGTGAATTGTCTTAACTGCATTAAAACCTAACACTGTCAAATTATTCTTTTCCCACTCGAGTTCAATGAAACAAGACCAGACACAAATCAGAGCAATAGTCTGAATATTTTTTTAGTAATGTAAGTGAAATTGTTCAGTATTGCCCAGTTATCCTGTTAATTTTAAATTATTAACTGTGCCCTGTGATAGCACTGGGATTTCTTTTTTCCTTTAAATTCACATTGGATGGAACAAATATTTTCTTGATCATATAATCCCACTGATTTCACCTGGGGAAATTTGGGACTTACAGTCTGTTCCACTAAGGGTTTGTGCACCTCTTTGCTGATAACACCAGTGACCACAGTTTTCTGTCTACATAGGCTTCAAGATTGGATAACAAAAACAGCTTTAAAAAAGCCTCCAATCTGTCCTTGCATGGGTGGCATTGAATTTCATGAATGTAAATAAAGTAAATATGGCCCAATTCTTTCTGACATTACAAAACAGAGTTGACATAAGAATTTTTCTTCTAGTTTGTCAAAAAATAAAGTTGGTTTGTGATGAATAAGAACTAAATAGAAACAAAAGTTGATTTCTCTATCAGATACATCTTATAAATCAATCCAGAGACTTATTAACCTTTTGGGTTTTGAAATCATGACAGCTAACCTTATTAGTGAAATTTTGTTCAATCTGTGAAGAGAGGACATAGTATAGGCTGCCAGAATAAATACTCTCTCATATTTCTTGTACAAATATGAGTGTGTTTTACCTCATGAGATTTGTGGTTTATAAAATTGGGGTACTGTTGGAAGGTAGGCTAAAATGGAAACTGGGAAGGGGTGTGTGGAAATGGAGACCAGTCGGCTAATCTTCAGTCATAGGACAGATTGTCATATATAATCTATCTTATGTATGATGATATACATAAAATATCATTACATTTATATGCAATACATAGGAAGCTTAATTCTTCAAGGAAAGGAAATATTTTCTGTTTGAAAGTGTATTAGAAGCTGTACGTTTTCGATGCACTATTTATAGTGTTGAAGGCTGTGGCTACCTTATAGTTATTCTAAAACAGCAGGAAACTACATTCCATAGGATTTCTATGGTGACTACAGAGTAGTTGTTCAGTTGCTTCCAGAGCAACCAGCTCTAGCTTATAGTAGCATTAGGACTAAGACTTGCACCTAAGCAGTCCTACTTGCTTTTGAATCGTATCAGTGCAACGTAAATACAACAGGCAATATATTTTATAATCTACAGACTTTATCAGACCATTTGTAGTTTGGCAAATATACCACTAGCATCTGGAAAAATGCAATATCTTTGAGCTGTTTTCTTATGCCAATCAAATTGTACAATCATTTCTTCTCTTTCCATTTGAAAGAAACCAAATCCTTGCATCTTTCTGCTTTTACTAGTTGTAAATGTTGATATTACAAGGGCAAAAGTATTTTGTTTAGACCCGATTTATTGAGGAAGCATGTTTGCTTCAAGTTGGCATTCAGGCTCTTTACCAATTGGAAAGGGAAAAATAGTATAAAAGAATGGCTAGCGTTACTGCTGGATTCATAAATTTAACTTCCCTTTGTGTATGGAATGAAGAGATATATCTTGCTATTTCATAGCTGACAGCATGAATGGTGTAGATTGTCATATTTATAATGTGGGTGAAAAAAGTTAATACCATGTAGCATGTAAAACAAAAATAAAATGGCCGGTGCGTTTTATACAAGGAAAAGAGGTTAAACTGTTTACTATTCATTGCATCGAATGTGTTGCTAGGTGGAGATTAAGGATCAATTCTTCTTTTACTAACTGTCACTCTCCTTACCTAGGATTAGGTTTTGGCATAACTCACACTGAAGATCTCAATAAATTTATTTGGCTGTCAATTTAATTTGATGCAAGTTGGTGAAAGTTAAGTCCAGTTCTACAAAAGGAAAATCCGTTGTGTGTATTAATTTTCATTGAAACATTTACTCACGACCTCGTTCTTTTCCTCAGGGGCCTTTTATATGTCGTTATTTATCTAACATGCACATTTTTTCCTGTTCCCACTCTTCTTTAAATTTAAAATTCTTTTTGTATGTGTCATGGATTCTCATTATTCCAGCTCATGGTCTCACAAGTAGGAGTATTTGATAGAAGGGAAGAGCGAATTACATGTCTCTGGAAGCAGAGTAGTATCTCTGGAAGCAGTAGTATCTTACATTTTTTGAGTGAAAAGTAAAAAGCTTTTCATACAAGAGAAAATGAATTATGAACAAATGGAAACTTTTTAACATGCGTAGTGTGCACAGTGTAGCTCTATGTGGTGGAGGGGCAAAGTAGGTGAAAAATAGAAAGTAGGCTTATTTTCTCCATTTTTATGAAGACAGAAATGAAATCATGACCCATGGACAGTGCTTTGGATGTATTGAAACCACTGTCTCAAATTTTATTCAAAAAAGTGTTTGCCAACTGCAAAATCTTAAAAAGCTCTGCTGAATTTTTTCGACCTACCTCTAAAAATCAGTTAAAAACTACCCTCATAGCAATTTGGAAATTATATTCAGAACATAGTTTACTTTGGAAAGGTTGGAAAATTTGTTTTTCAGTATTTTGGGAGTTCTGTAGCCCTCTGGTGGAATGTAAGGAGAATCTACAAGTAAAATATTTGATAATCAGTTATTATTCAATCATGTTTTACCAGGTAGCTGAGTAATATATTCTTTCCCCAGCTGTTTATACAGAAGTGGTGCAATCGGTCATAAAGCCTAAGTATACAAGAATTGCGTGAAAAGTCAAAATCTTCCTTTTTCTTCAAGTTTTCCAACTTGCAACTGTGCAGGATGCAAGAGGTAAAAAGTCTTAAATAACTTGACTGGTTAGGAAGAGGCTTCTTGATGAGAAGAGCAGCAAGAATTTTCTACATCTTGACCAGAAATGTTCAGCTTTTGTGATCAGAGATTTTCAGGATGTGTCCCTGAAAAGATGGTTCTATGAAAAATAACTGTTGTATTTGGCCAGGAACTGCTACTTTGTTCTCACAAGGAATTTTTCTTGCTGAGGGAGTGAATGAAAAGCAATATGTCTTCCAGAGGAAGACATGGTAACAGAAGAGGAATAAATAGTGACATAGTAGTGTGGAATCATGCAATCTTAATAAGAGGAAGTGGAAACCAGTTTCCTTTAGTGTAGCAGAGGTAAAAGAAGAAGAGCACAGCCACAGCAGGCCTTTTTGGCATGGAAGTAGGGAGACAGCAGTGGTCCTGCAAGAAGTGGTGAGGTGCTATCAACCTACTTTTCAGGTGGCATAACCTCATTGCAAGTGATTTTTAGTGAAGACACTGAGGCGTGACTCCTATTGATGTACATGGAAGCGGTCATGTCAGAGTGAGTAGAAAGGCAAGAGAAAATGAAATCATAATAAGAAAGAATAAAATCTGGAGTTTTGGGAATGGGGAGATCTGCTGAATATCTGTAAGAGAATGAAAGGAAGACAAAGTAGTTGATTCTGGTGGGAAGAAACACATGATTCCTCTGGGAGTGGGCCGTGATCTCTGTTTTTATAAGAGCTGTGTTTGGAAAGGAAAAAACATAAGTGCTTTCTGGGAAAAGGAGATTCCAAAGGCAGGACCTGAAAAGTGCTCTGCTCTTGCTGTATGGCCCAGCTGGTAGAACAAAAACTGCCAAACCAATAGCTTGTAAATCTGAATTTTCTAAGAACTGACAGTGAGACATAGAATCACAGAATCAATTAGGTTAGAAAAGACCTTTGAAATAAGTCCAACCTATGACTTAATACCACCTTGTCAACTAGACCATGGCACTAAGTGCCACATTCAGTCTTTTCTTGAACACCTCCACGGATGGTGAATCCATCATCACCTCCCCAGACAGCCCATTCCAATGCCAAATAGCCTTTTCTGTGAAGAACTTCTTCCTGATGTCCAACCTAATCCTTCCCCTTAAGACTGTGTTCTCTCATCCTGTCACCAGTTTCCTGGAAGAAGAGACCAACCCTCAACTGGCTACAACCTCCTGTCAGATACTTGTAGAGAGTGATAAGGTCTCCACTGAGCCTCCTCTTTTCCAGGCTGAACAATCCCAGCTCACAGAATCTCAAATTCTACAGCATGGGAGTTTGCAGTGGCCAGAGAAATAAATAAATGGCAATTCAAAGTAGTCCATCCCTTCTCATTGTGGACCTGATAAATTTTAATAATTTTAGTGCTCAGCTGAAAACAATTTTTATGATGACTCTACAGACGTACAGAATATTTACGTATGTTCCTGATCTCATAAATAAATTATTTTTGTAAAACAGTACAAACAAATTCCTATGGCAGGAAGAGAAGGAAACTGTATCTTCAAACTGGAAAGATGCTAGACCAGCACTACTGTGTAGGGTTTTCTGTATTCTCCATTCTCTACTACCAGCTCAGTTTCTACTAACTGAGCCTAACATGTTTCTTACAGAATGTATCTACTCAAAAGAGTTTCAGAGTAGCATAAAGATCTTGAAATGATTGTCAGGATTTCTGTTTGAATATTAGCTGTGTGGTGTAGTAAATCTGTATGCCTCCAATCCCAGTTTAATTAAGATAAACCAATCAGAACTGGGAGGTCAGTGAAGTTGCTAATAAAACAGGATCATTTAAATGGAAGCTTATCCTGATGTTGTCATGTGGCAAGACTCCTATTAGGTTAGTTTTGGAAATGCTCCTTTCTGATATGTGAAGTTATGTGAAAAATGTATGCTCATTGAGTTTCCAGGTGCTGCAGGTGTTGCTGAGATGCTCTTCCGTATTTGTTAGATTGTTTGAAATACACACAGCTGATCTGCTCAAAAGGATAAGTAGTTAGTCTCTACAGTCTCCAACTCACCAGCGCTCTCATCTCTTGCAGGATATTCTTTTGCCTTAATTTATTTCAGCACAAAACAAGTTCTAAGATCTGCCAGAAGAACTTCATATCTTAAAACCACGAACACGTTTCTTTCTCTTCTGCAGAATTTCAAGACCAAATCCTTTGTTAGCTTTCTGAGAAAGAAATTTAATTGCTCCCAAGCCAGGACACCTTGTGCCAGGTTTCAGCCTGTAGCCACTTCTCACTGCCAAGTTCTGAACCCCTGAAAATAAGGGCTTACAGAACTGCTGACACAACCTTAACTATAATAATGCGAATGACACCCCATAACGCTAATGATAAATGGCACACATTTTAAAACATTTAAAATTATCATAGCCTTAAAGTCAAACACATCTGGGATATATTAATGGTATATGAACTGCCCTGTGTGGATCTGAATTATGAACAGCACAGAGATGGAAAGAGATAAATTGCATAATAAATCACTTTACTTACTGTATTGTTTACTTAAAAAACCCCCGTATATACTTTCTGTTTATGCAGCATGTCAGATGTTTGAAAAAAGATGAATAGTTCTAAATTCATATTTATTCCAAAGAATGAATATTTAGCACTCTGTTTTGTCACACTGACTTCAGAGAAATAATTACAGGATATGGTTTTACCAACAATGATGCTCAGAGGCCATTGAGTTTGTATATATTAAGTGTAGTTTTATCCTCTGATCAGTTTGTTCTTTTTCATTTAATGAATTTATGGAAGTCAGGTGTTTTTCAACCCTCATTTTTAATTTGGCAGAGATGGCATACACATCATCTCAGATGGTGCTAAATGGATAATTGAAGAAAATGTTTCACGGTGTTTCATCATTTACTGTATTATAGCACCCTAATTCTCAAAACTTGTGTAATAGTTCTAGATTTTATTTCTTCCAAATGTCACTTTGCCAAACTGATTAAGCACAAGGGATTCCAAGAGCTTTCCCAGTCTTTCCTATCTACAGGAACATTGGTTCTGTGCAAATAAGTCAGATGGACTTATTTTAAAATGCTTCACTCGGTACTGAAGTAATAATAATTTATGAGCATAATTCAGATGTGCACCTGAGAGAGGATGATTTTTCAAGGGGGCTGTCTATAGGTCAAAAGCCCCACAGTCAGCTTAGACCCATCATGATAAAGTCACAAACATCTATCCCATCCTGTTTCACAGTGGTGCACTGATTCTTATCTTTATCCTTCTCTTTTTTCTCTTCTCCCTTCCAGTTTTTTGGGGTTTTTTTTGTTGTTGTTTTTTCTGCTTCATCTTTCCCCATGCCTGGGCCTTCAGGAGTGCTTTCATTGCTTTGCTTCAGGTGTTGAGGAGCCCAAAACTGAAGCTTTCCTTTTCTAGAACGGGTTTAAAGGTGACATGCAACCTGAAACCTTTCAGTCATCATTTTTGGACAGCGAGTGTTGTATACAGGGAGGAGTAACCCTGAACATTCATCACTGAGCAGTATTTAATACATTCAACCCCATAATTGAGTTTTTTCCCTCTTGAAAGCATGGACTTTACTTTTTGTGCTTATTTCTTATTTTGTCTGCTTCTCGTTTTCCTTTTGTCCACTGCCCAGGCACCCTTTGCTCTTTCACTTCTTGAGATGTTTCTTTCAGAACTGATGCTTTTTCCCATGTTCTCTTCTGTCCCATTTTTGTTTTCAATTGGTTGGCAACATTTACTTCTACCCCTGCTGACCGCTCAGCTCTGGAAATTTTTTTTCCAGCATATCATTTATTAAATCTGCTATACTGAAGAGCTAAGCAGGCTCCTCCTCTTTGCTTCCTGCTGTCATTAGAAAATGCTTCATTTCTTATGGATAATTATATTCCTAGTCACTATTTTTCATGTAGTCTTAGAACAATAACAGAATAGTAAGACATGTAAGAAAAATCAAAGTTAATAAATATTGTACGGGTATGAGTTTAAAACGTGTTATTTTCTAACAATATTTCTTTCCCTACTTTTTTTTCTTTAAGGGTGTTTTTTGAAAAAGGTCATGAAATATAGAGCAAGTTTTCTCTTTCTCTGCATTTACTAGACTGTAAAGTGCAAGGGAAAGTACTTCCTTTTGCCAAAGTATAATCTGGAGGTAATATTTTTATTTTCAAATGAAACTTAGCTGGAGGAAACTTTTGCTTCAGTACAGAAAAGGCACAAATGAAAGTTCCACAGAAAAATGATAACAGAGTTCTAAAAAGATATAGGTTTTAATGTAACTTATAAGTATTAGACTTTCAATTGTGTATTATTCTAAATACAGATAATAATCATTGTTGTTTCTTTATGGTTTATCACACAGCAAATTAAAGAGGGAAAGTGAGATTTTAAAGTCTTCAGAAAAACAAAAATATTATGAAAAAGGAAAACTATTTTGAAAGGGTTTTTTTAAATTACTGATTAGGTGTTAATATCTAAAGACCAGGTTCTGTGAAATGCGGCTTACCAAAAATAAAAAAAAAATAGCCCTATTTAATCACACATTTTGACTTGAAAGAGTCAAATCCTTAATATCCAAGATTTCAAATGAAAGTAGCACATTCAGCAGTTCTGAAAGATGGAATATCTCCTAAGATTTTCTTTAAAAGAAATGGGAGAGGGGTTGCTAGTAGTTGTGTATAATCTGAAAGTTATTTTTGATTTTATCTCTTGAAACATTTGTGGTTTAGATTGATTTTATATATATACATTGTCAACTCGCATTGTAATAATTCTGAGAGATTAATTTGGAGATTGTCCATAGCATTTTAAGATCTTAGGTTTTGCCTCTCTTTAGGGAATTTTTACCTGATTATTCTTTTCTTAATCTCTTTCAAAAATACTCACCAAAATAGGCATTTGAATCTCTTGAAGAGATCTACAAACGTGCACCTTGAATTATGCTGGCTGTGATATGTAAAGGCACTGAAATACTGAGCTGGTGCTCCAGGTTCTCTATCATTTCCTCTATATTCTATACAGATTATTGTACAATGGCAACCCATTATGTGTCTGAAATGTAAAGCTCCTGCACAGGATCCCAGTAAGTCTCAGAGTACATTTATTCATTAAGAGCTATCTATCAAAGCCAGCAGAACGCTGATGTGATTCACAGTATCCCTTAAGATGGTGTTGTCTATTTTATTAAACTCTTCACTATATTTTTGTATAAAACGGAAGTTAATATGGGCTGTGGTCCAGAAAAGCACTTTAGGCATGTACATAGTTTCACTGACCTTGGTGACTCTATTCATTAACTTATAATTATTTATATATTTATTTCTATATTTAAGCATCCTATGGAATCAAGCCCACAAGCAAACCATCCACTCAAGGGAGTCAGAATGGAGGGTAGAAGCCCACAAATTTAATTTTTTTTGCTTTCTGATTTTACTTATAACCCAACATTATTTTTGACATTTATTGTAGTAAGTGGAAAGGAACTACTGCTTGGTAGTTACCAATGTGTTATAAAAGACCCGGTTATTTTTTTTTTAATTTAAGAAATGTTGATATAGATCTAATCTGTACTGTGTTCTATGACTATAACTTTTACTTTCTGGAACTCTTAAAACCTTTCAGGAGAACTTTTTCTTCTTTTTCTCCATAATTAGTAAAAAACCCATTGTGATTAGTTGTGTCCTAAAGTTTGCAGTGGCACGTGCTATGGCATTCAAAAGATTAGTCCATCAAATTTATTTTGAGATTAATTTGCAGAGAACCTGATGATTATTTTCTAAAACTATGGTTATGATTTGGGGGGGGAGGTGGCAGGATGGGTGCACATAGGTGCCACTGAGTTGTGTGTGTTTGTGGCACTTATTTGTGCAGTATTTTTTTCTATAGATGGCTGGCAGAGATCACATCCTCTCAACCCCATTGTGGACTTTAATCAAAGCCTACTGAGATAAGTGGAAAAACTAGTCTTTGAATTCTTGGCATAAATCATTAAAGCACTGAATGATATAAATACATTTTGACACCTAAAGATTCTATAATCTGAGCATCTGGTAGTGATAGAAATGGCTGTGGGCAGGTGGTGTCGCCATCACTTTCTCCATTTGAGTTGCTTTGTAATACACTCATGTACGCTGTGTGCATCGTCACTTTTCAAATGACATGCAGCAAGCGAGGATCAAAAGTGGTCCCTAAGACTTCTCTGCAAAACAAAATAATCCAGTGTGGGTTTTTTCCTTTCTAAATTGAAAGCAAAGAAACCTGTTCCATGTATGTACGTGTAGAAAAGTGTGCATGTCTATGCGCACGCATATGCGAATACAGAGGCACGTGTGAGTATTTTGCCAGTAAATAGTTACCTAAAGAAATAAACTATTTCCTAGCCACTTGTCACAGGTGACTTGTACTCTGCTGTTACAGGTGTGACTGTAGCATCCATAGGCATAGCCAGCGTAGCTTTAACCAAAAGTAGTCAGGCTGTAGCAACACGGATTTCAGTGCATGCTAAGTGCCCAAATATGCAAATAGCCTGCTGGCTGCCTCTCTGCAGTGCGCCGGGGGACCAGTAATACAGAGCTTTACCATCATTCATACCACATCCAGCTTTGGTCTGCCTGCACTCGCACATTCACACCTCTGCTTGCTGTGGAGACAAAGCCCTGGTGGATTATTTGGAAGGCAGTGTCTTGTTACGAATTTCTGTAAATGTGAAAATGGTCTTTTTCTAACACTTTTCTAAGGGGAAGGAACTTCGTAAGACTGTATTGTGAACTCTAGTGTAGCTTCTGTTCAGCTTCTGATGTTGAGTAAAGCACAGGAGCTGCGTGGATTAATTGAATATGGGTCAAAGAACTGTATCCAAAGAGTCTACCTGTGCTCCTGCTTCTGTCATTTCTGATGCCTGAAAAGCTGTTGCCTCCACATGTTCTGCTTCAAGTGCCAATGCGTGCTCCAGGGAAAAGGACACGCTTTGCATCTATGCATATCAAGATGAGAATAATCAATCAGTTTTTCTTCCACCCAAGTAAAAAATCTTTGAAGGATTGAAGTTTCTGTTCTTTTGCAAAAGAAATATTTTGCTTTATTTTCTGAGGAGCCTTGTTTTACAAAATAATAGTAAAGCATCAAAGGTAGAATAAGATCCTATATTTTTCAGTCCTATGAAAATGGAAACAGGATATGGTATAATTCAATGCAATAAGATTTTCTGTTTAGTTAGAATCCAGTTCACTGAAATAATTCAGAATCAAAGAGGTGCCTTCTCACTTAAGGGGGAGAAAAACAAGCCCAGTTGCATTAAAAATGTGAATAGCCAAGAATCCGAACATGTAATTCTTTATAGCAATGGTGAAATGTACCCTCTAGTTCTAAATGTTTAAACTTCAGCAGTTCTCATGCAGATTAGGTAATTGTTTGCCCAAATGCCAGCTGTGAATTCAACTGCTGGTTAACTAGCCAAAAATGCCGACTTGCAGGTGAATAGAAATACTTACATGTTTTAGTAATGGTGGCAACGGCACAGAATTGAGATTTTAACTTGATGAATATTTTTTAACAAGTCACACTGCTAAGTACTTTGCACACATTTTTTCCTGTCTTTTCATATTTTGTTAAGCAATAGTTGCAAATGCATGCTTTGGAGATCTGTAGAAGTGAATGATTTTAGAAACTCATTTTATATTTTTCAGATAATAAAATATTACATATGTATAGCTTATAATATTCTAAATTAGTGTTTGATATTTCTCTATGACCATTGCTATTGATTTTGTGACCATTTTACTAAATTATACTTTTATATTTGAGGAAAAAAAGTTATTACTTTGAAATGAAACGAGAACTGAAGTGGTGTCAGACATGTGTCTGGACACGCTTTAAGCAACCAAAATTTGCTGGTGTATCTGCTGCTAAAATAAGTGTGTGTACTATAAGTGTGGAAAAAATCCCAAACAAACCAATCACAACCCTTGCTAATACCTGTATGGCAGCAAAACTAGAAAGAAAATGGAAGAGGACTAGAACAAAGGTCTAATAGCTTAATCTGTTTTGGGAACAAATGTAATGTAATTTTTACCAATTCTTACCCAGGCTACTGGGGCAGGGAGGGAAAAAACCAGTATTATATGCCTAATGATAAAATGATTTATACTCTTTAAGTATATCCACCCTTAGGTTTTTATGTTGAAGTTTTGGTATTGGGTGGGGAGGGCTTGATTTTTTTTTTTTTTTTTTTTTTTTTTTTTTTTTTTTTTTTTTTTTTTTTTTTTTTTTTTTTTTTTTTTTTTTTTTTTTTTTTTTTTTTTTTTTTTTTTTTTTTTTTTTTTTTTTTTTTTTTTTTTTTTTTTTTTTTTTTTTTTTTTTTTTTTTTTTTTTTTTTTTTTTTTTTTTTTTTTTTTTTTTTTTTTTTTTTTTTTTTTTTTTTTTTTTTTTTTTTTTTTTTTTTTTTTTTTTTTTTTTTTTTTTTTTTTTTTTTTTTTTTTTTTTTTTTTTTTTTTTTTTTTTTTTTTTTTTTTTTTTTTTTTTTTTTTTTTTTTTTTTTTTTTTTTTTTTTTTTTTTTTTTTTTTTTTTTTTTTTTTTTTTTTTTTTTTTTTTTTTTTTTTTTTTTTTTTTTTTTTTTTTTTTTTTTTTTTTTTTTTTTTTTTTTTTTTTTTTTTTTTTTTTTTTTTTTTTTTTTTTTTTTTTTTTTTTTTTTTTTTTTTTTTTTTTTTTTTTTTTTTTTTTTTTTTTTTTTTTTTTTTTTTTTTTTTTTTTTTTTTTTTTTTTTTTTTTTTTTTTTTTTTTTTTTTTTTTTTTTTTTTTTTTGCCAAAGTGCTGATTTGGGTATGTCTATAAAATAAATTGAAGAACATCTGTAAATGTGATCAAAGTGACCATATTAGAATTCAGGTTGGACTGAATACAGAAACTTTCTTTTTTCCCTTTTTCTTTTCTTTTAAACTTATTCTTATTTTTTCATTCAAGTAGTGAGAAACTGAGCTGTAAAAAAGACTACAAATTCTTTCGATTTTTTTGTATGGTCTTTAGTCTTTTACATGTTTTGTGCATCTTCTTTTCCATCTTGCATTATCTCCAATTAAATAACATTTTCAGTACAATGTATTTTGAATATTCTGTATGTTCTCAGTTTTTCAAGAAATAAGCTTATACATTGTGACACATAAAACAAAAGCAGAAAAGACACAAGAACGCAGCTGTTTATTACTAGCTGATGAAGAATTAAATAACTTTTTTGGACCATCTGCAAAGCTTACTCATATGGCCTCTGCTTTTTACTGTCGTAAAATGTAGCTTTTGAATTAGTGGTGAATTGGAGCTCTGAAATTATCACTACTAATCATGTATTGTGAAAGAATGGAAAATATACTATTCACAAAATCACTAACTATTGCTTGATTTTATAGTTACTGTATTCGTTTTTTATGACAATGGCATATTCTAACATGTCTTATCTCTTGCCTTCTCTCTTCTTAATTTAAAGTGCTAGTAATGAGGGAAGGGTATGCCCCTAATCCAAGGTTAGGAGGTGAGAAGGATTAATCTAAATGGGGTCACAAGATTTTCACCTCTCCCTTGGCGGTAGACTTACAGCAGACGGCCCTTCACAGGGTGAGGGAGAGTTATGCGAATCACAGAGCCTTTGGAAGCAGTGGCAAGGTGGAGCAGGAATGCATATTGCCTTTTTTTCCCAAATGCTACTGTTCTCAAGCTGAGAAACAAATTACAGGGAGCCATGGTTAAGTTTTGCCTCTGTGTGGGATTGCACAACAACCGTATGCTTTGGGTTGGAAGGGACATTCAAAGATCATCTATTCCAACCCCCTGGATAACAGTAAAGGGGCAAAAGCATCTGCCTGATTATGCAGCTGCCCACCTGCAAAGGTCAGTTCAGTATCTCAGGATTGTGGGAGAATCAATTCAGCTGTCAAACACGTAGGGGAGGAAGGGAAGGACATGGGGGCTCTATTCATGCTCTCCCAATTTGATATTTTTTAGGAACTTGCTGAGAATGCATCTCATCCTATCATCCAGGTCTTTAAAGAAGACATTAATAGGCATTGGCTTCAATATTAGTCTCTGAAGGACACCAGAGTAAATTAGTTGCCAATTAAACTTTCTACCACGGATCACAACCTTTTGAGTCTGATGGTTTGTACAGCTTTCCACCCACCTTATTGTGCGCTCTTCAAGTATATATCTCACTAGTTTGGCTAGAAGGACTGAAAGACTATTGATGTTTGTAAAGTCAAGGTAAACAGTATCATTGACCTGCCTGTACCCATCTTAAACAACCATCTCATTGGAGGCAGCTGAGTTGGTTAGGCATTATTTGCCCTTGCTAATTCATGCTTCCTGCTCCCTGTCACATCTATTCTTTCATCTGCTTGAAAGTGGCTTTGGGAAGGATTTACTCCATGACCTTGTAAATGAATACGAGGGCTGTGATTATGAAGCTTCCCTGAACTCTCTAAAATGAGCTTCATCTACTTCCTTTTCTTGATCTGCTGGTCTGCAGAGAATGCCTCCCATAACATCATGCATGTTGCTTTGTCATCTGATCTGTGCCTATAACCTCTCAGATGACTTCAGTCCATTGTCCTCTTTTCTCCATTCAACCTCTGAGCTTCCCTCTGTGCTGTCCAGGAGCATGAAGGGTTGGAGTGCACCAGGCTGCTCAAGACAACAATCAAATGGAGAAAAGACACGGAGGGCAAAAAGGGGAGATATGCCCTTGTTGAGGCAGAGAGGTGTATCTTTTCTGAGATCTCTGAGCTTACTTCCCCTCCCAGCTGACCTTAATCTCCACTTCTTGTTGCCAAAGATAATCAAGTCCTTTTCATGAGATTTCTCTCCATTCACCCTACTTCAAAGTCTTACAAGGCCAGATATCCCACCTCATTATCCAAAGTCCAGCAGGAAAATTGAGAACAGAAAAGCAAGATATATCCACAGAAACACCCAAATATATGTAACTCAAACTTTATGGGAACCCAAAATACGAGAGAGCAGAGCCAAATATTTGTGTACGATCGAGGGTGTGTAGCACTCTGCAGGAAATGTAGATGCTGTCTATGAACACAGGATCTCTGGGAGCAATGCACCTTCCCACCCAGACTGAAGACTGAGGGTAACATCAGAGGTCACAGAAGAGCAGGAGGTGAATGGAGAGGGTGGGATCCATTCCAGGGACATGAAATCAGCCAAGACAGTGAGTGCTCTTAGAAAGGCACTCTGACTGCAGCCAGCTACCCTGGAAATGAACATCTGTAAGGAAGAATATGTCTTGAACAGAATGCATTTGTTTTGAGGGAAAGGGAGTAAAAGACACTGAAAGGAGGTTAGTGAAGAATATTCCTTGTCTGCTGAGTGAATTTGTGTCTCCTGAGTGTTGGAGTACTCAATGATCCATAGGAAGGGATTCTCCTATTATTTGTGAGGGGTGCTAAACATATAAAAGGGATGCTTGCCAGCACCTTGATACATAACTCTGATGGAGGGGATCTACATGTGTAGGTGGAGAGCTAAATAGTAGAGGTTTATTACACCTCTCTTTCCTCAAATCCAAAGAGCTGTGGCTTTTTTGGCTTGTATTTTCAATATCTGGGCTGGGTGGTTAAAATAAGATGTTTGCTTTGGTTTGTATGCAAAAGCTGCCACTTGCCCTCCCCTACCCTCCTCTGCCCCAAAAAAAGAAAAAAAAAGAGAAAAGAAAGAACAAAAAGATGGTACAAAGGCTGACATTGTTCTTTGGTAAATCACTTTTAGTCAGATGTAACTGTGTAATTCAGACAGAAAAAGAAAAAATTTCTGATTTCAGTAAGTGAGGAGAGATGGGAGAGGGGTGAGGGACAATTCATTTGTATATTGTCTTGTGAGCTAAGCTTTTGAAATAATCTTGGTTGTAGAGTTCCATGCTTTAAAGGGAAAATTGCTGTCTATTTCTGAATATGCTTCACTCAGAGGTGTGCACACTTAGAAGAAATTGAGTACTGAGTGATTGTTGTGACAATCCCCAGCTGGGTTTTTGGCATCTAATGGCAATAGTCACCCGGTATGAGCAGAGCAGAACATGCCACGAGACAAGCTCTGCGCAGGGGAGCTGATGCTGAACTTTCACCATTTGTGCTTAAGTTTTACTTAAGTTGCATAGAGATGGATTCTAACATAACTCTGGCAAGACCCAGAATAATATACGTGAGGTTAGTGGAGTCACGAAATTGTGAAGAAGTTTAGGAAATCATAAATGCACTAGCTATTATAAAATAGTTAGCACTCACTATAAAATATTTTTAAATGTTAAAATGAAGTTTATGATAGTCTAGCACAAAATAAAAAATGCACTTGAATGCATGGATTAAAATAACACTTTTATTAGTTTAAGCCTCCACAATTCTCCTAGTAGGTTACAGAGCCACAAAGTGTGATAAAAAGCTGGTTTTGCTATCAGGACCTCTGATGGCATAAGGATATGTAAACAGTTCATAAGACCAGACAGATCCCAGGTGGCTAAACATCTGAACAGCCTTATATGAAAATATTATTTCAGGTAAAATCTAGCTGTTTTTAACCAGGATTTGGTATTAGTCAAACTTTAGTTTAATTCAAAGACTTTGCTGTATATTTTAAGAAACAAAAGCAAAGGTTTCGAGCTAGAAAAGTTAGACTAGCAGGTTATGAAAGAAGCTTTTAGAGCAACAAACTGTTTTTGAACCCAGAAAACAGAATAAATTAATGAGTTTTGCTGTATTTTTACAAACCACTATGTAGAGAAAGAAATCAAGTGAACAGAGGCCCTGAGGAACCTGGCATAGATCTGTTGTAAGATCCCATTAGAATGCAATTCAGGAAGTTGGCTGACGTATTTGCCGTGGTTATCACTGGCACGCTGTGTATTATTTATTTCTATCAGCTACTGAATAGAGATATAGAAACATATGCTGTCAATTATATTGAAATCTATTTTCTTCTGTGTCTGTGGTTTCATTAAATGGTTGAGTTCCACCAAAGTCCAAAACAAACCACTGCCCCCACACAGCCTTAGGTTGCCGATGATGCCGATAGAGAATTTAAGATATTGACTGGCTGTGTTTATTAATGTTTAGCACTTTTCATACTTCTAAGTAAGCATTTCTAAAGGAATGGCCAGATTCCAAGTGGGCAGTTTCATTCTGGCAACCCGTATTGTTCTGACAGCTTCAGCTGAGTATGTAGTCTTGCTCCTATCATCGCCTTTCCTTCATGAATATGGTAAGCTGGTAGTGCTTGGAGATGTGTTCTCAGTCATTCTGTGCCACCCCGCTTATATGGGCACTTATACATCCATGTGATAAACTGATTTAAGGAACCTGTAAACTAATCCAGTAAAAATCTCCTAGTAATTTTAACCTTATCTATTCCCAGGGCAGGTGATGGTGCAGAGTGGGAATACCAGTCCCAGTGTTGAGAGGAAATTGATTTCTTTCAGCTGTAATGCTAGTCTATGCCAGTTTAATGGGTTTGTGTAGCTAGGATCTTGTTATTTGTTCCAGTACACAGCTCCCAAATATAACATATTTTTGGCAGTATATGAAATAATATCTATGTTAACAGGTGTCCAGCTGTTTCAGGTGAAGGGCCAAACATGTTTTAGAGAAGTCAAGGGGGTGCAGTCTGTTCTTTGAAACTGGTTCCTACATCTATTCAAAATGCTTTTGTTCTTTTTCAGGAGTAAAAAAAATTATATCCACAACCCCCAAGTGTTGTATGGAGAGTTCACCAGCTAATATAAGTAGAGCTAGCTTCTACACCTCATCCCTGTAGTGGTTTAGTTCGCATTTCTTACCTTCTGTGAGATAAGAGGTTTGAAGAAAGGCAAAGCAGGCTCAAACTTAAAGAATATGAAAGAAAGTTTATTACTAACAGAGTTAAGAGTAAAATGAAATAAGAGAGTAAGACAAAAACCCCTTTTTTCCTCCAAACACCCCCCCCTCCTACTTCCTCCAGCACAAATAATGACAAAACATGGAATTTTGGTCAGCATTCACAATTCTTAAAAGTCTCTCTCTGTTAATTTGAGGAAATAGAGGTCTCTTTTACGTCGCGTGGTTTTTTCCCAAACTGTACCAGCTAACAGCCTTTATCTTTCTCGTAGGCTGCACACTGAATTCTCATCCCCCCCTTATGTTAAATGGATTAAAGAGGGAGAAAACAGTTTGATATTACAGTCCATACCACGGTC